>CBVK0101540309.1:0-13605 GCA_900067695.1 Picea abies | reverse complement strand
CCTTCCGCTTAAAGGTAGAAAATCCGGGGGGGGGGTTCTGGAATCACCTGTGCGCCATTGATCCGGGCGCTATGATCCCTGCCATCCAGATTCGATTTCCATTTAAACACGGATGCAATTACATCTTAAACTTGGGACAAGTGGCTTTTTACCCATTCCTTCACATTTTACCCCCCCCTTACCAGAAATATCGCTAACATTTGGCTCCATGGGGGATAGAGTCATCCCTGTGATGCTCTAAGAACAATTTTGTAGATTCAGTGCCTTGTTGTTGGGCTATGGAGTCATTTATTAAGCTAAAAACAAAAACTATATTTACAAAAACAAAAGAGCCAACTGTGGCTCACAAAAAACATTTTTTCACGAAATTCCCATTTACTGGGCTACTAAAAACTTCTTTGCCTTCCAGATCCTGCAACCTGTAAATGTTTTTTGAAAATACTTCAAGGATCTTGAAAGGCCCAAACCATAGGGCATCAAACTTACTGTGCTTGCCCTTTTCCTGCCTAGGTGCATCCCATTTGAGCACCAGATCACCCATCTCAAATTCTTCCTTTTTTCTCTTCCTGTCAAAAGCTTGCTTGATATTTTGTTGATGATCGTAGGCCCTGTTCATGGCCTGCTCTCTAATCTGTTGCACTTCCACCATCTGATGAATCCTTCTGACCATATTGTCAGGCTCTCCTTCAAGGTCCTGGAGGAATTTCTCCATAGATAAGGCGAGCTGAGTAGGGAAAACAACCTCTGTTCCGTAAACAAGTTGGAAGGGTGAGATGCCTAGGGAATTCTTCGTTGTCACTCAGTCAGCCCATAGAGAAAATTTGAGATTTGAATCCCAGGCCCTTTTATTGTCTTCCAATAGTTTCTTCATGAGCTTGATCAAGCTTTTATTGGAATATTCCGCCAATCCATTTCCTTGAGGATAGTAGGGAGTAGAGTGAATCAATGAAATCTCAAACTGTTCATAGAACTTGACCAGAGGCTTAGACCTGAAGGGGGCAGCGTTATCAGTTACAATTCTGCTGGGGCAGCCAAATCTGGCTATGATATCCTCTAGGAGGCTGATAATTACTTTGTGGGAGGTTCTCTTGGTGGGGACAACTTCCATCCATTAGGTGAAATAGTTTGTCGCAGTCAGGATCCATCTGTGTTGGCCACTTGAGGGAGGATGAATTTCTCCAATAAAGTCCATTCCCCACTGCTGAAAGGGTACTAAAACTACTACAGGATTTAATGGTAGAGATTTGAGCTGCTGCTTTCCTGAGAACTTCTAGCATTTGATGCAAGCTCTGATCTCTTTGCGGACATCAGGAAATAAAGTGGGCCAGTAATACCTAGCTCGGAGAATCTTATGGGCTGTGGTCTTCCAGAAATGATGACCCCCACAAAGGCCATCGTGGAAATCAAATGTAACCTGCTGGGCTTCTTGTGGGTCCAGGCACCTTAAAAATACCCCTAAAGGGTCTTTCCAGTACAAGGTTCGGTCAATGAGGAAATACCTTACCGCCTTGAGCTTTAAATCTCTCGCCTTCCTCTTTTCCATTCCATCAGGAGGCCTCAATTCTTGCAGAAAATACAAGATATCCTTGTACCAGGCGCATGCTGCTAGTGATAAGGCACTCTGGAAATGCTTGTTGGATGACTCAGTTTTCTCATTGATGAAGTTAATTCCCAAGGCTTTGCAATTGGACTTAGCCAACAACTTGGCTAAACCCTGCCCCTTTATCAATTTGGTGGGCTTAACCTCCAGATCAAATTCCAGGATCTTGGCAATCCATTTACCTCTTCTCCTGTCTATGTCAGGCTGTACGAGGATGTCCTTCACAGAGGCAGAAGGAACGTACGTGGTGATTTTTGAGTGCAAGACATAGACTCTGAAAGATTTGATCGATTTCACCAAGGCATAAGCCTGCTTCTCCATGATCTCATATCAGAGTTCTGCATCTCTCAATGCCTTGCTAAAGAAAGAAATAGGTTTCTCTCGCCCTTGCTCATTTTTCTGCAATAGAACTGTTGCTACTATATCACAAGAAGCAAAAGAAAAAATCAAGAAATCTTTAGAATAATCAGGACTGATTAGCACAGGTGCCTCAGTCAATGCTTTCTTTATTTGAACAAAAGATTCCCTAGGTTCAGTAGTCCATTTCACTTCATTTCCATTCCTAAGCATGGTTGTGATATGTTTCACCAACTCAGCAAAATTTGAAACAAACCTCCTCAGAAAATTTATCTTCCCCAAAAAGGCCTAAACTTCCTTCTTAGATCTAGGAAGTGACAGGGTCTGAAGTGCTTCTACCCTACTAGGGTCAATCCTTACTCCCTCTGCTGACACTATATGGCCTAATAGCTTCCCTTCCTTCATAGTGAACAAATATTTCTTGGGGTTTAAAGATAGGCCAAACCTTTGACACTTCAGGAAAACCCTCTTCAAGTGGCGGCAGTGTTCCTTGTCTATCCTGGAGAAGACTGTGATGTCATCTAGATAGATTACCATGAACTGGTCCTTCTCCTCAATGAAGGCTATGTCCATGGCTCGCTGAAATGTTTCTCCTGCATTCATCAGCCCGAAAGGCATTTTGGCATACATGAATGTGCCCCAAGGAGTGGTGAAGGCCATTTTTTCCTGGTCCTCAGGCATGACTGATATCTGATTGTAACCAGAGAAGCCATCAATCATGGATATTCTAGATGCACCAGTGACCTTCTGTAATATGTGCTCCATGTTGGGCAGGGGATAATTTTCTTTCCTCAAGCTCCTGTTCAGGTTCCTGAAATCAACATAGAGTTTGATTTCCCCACTTTTCTTCCTTACCGGGACCAAATTGGCCACCCAATCGGAATATCTCAAGGGGAAAATGATTTGGGCATCTATCAGCTTCTTCACTTCTTTCTCCATGACAGGTAGCAACATGGGATTTATCTGCCTCAGCTTTTTCTTGAATGGTTTAGCCTCTTCTTTTAGTGGGATCTTGTGCTCAATTATTGATGTGTCATACGTCTTGAGGTGTTCGTAGGTCCATGAAAACACATCAACAAACTCTCTCAAAAACTCGGTATATCCAACCCTCTACTCGTTGGTCAAACTCCTTGATAGCTTGACAAACTTAGGCTCCTCTGGTGTGCCAATGTTGCACTCAACTGTCAACATCATCACCTGAAACTCTCCCCTTTACTACCATGTCGTTCCCATCGAACAATCTCTCTAATGAGACCAGTCCCCTCGAGATGTGATTGCTAGGCAACTGAATAATGTCATGCTTTGCTATTTTACTCAGTAACTCACCCTCGTCAAACCTTTCCTCGGAGGTGGAATATTGGTCGATATGCATCTCTAAAAATTCTTCGATAGTCTCCAAGAACTTTTTGATCTCGAGATCATCCTCAAACACCTTCCAATGTTTGATGTTGTCAGGTATGGAGGGCCTGTATTTTACTCCTACATCATACCTTAGTTTGGGCAGCAAGGGGACTTTGAAAATTCTTGCTGATGTAGCCAAGGAATCTGCCACTGTGTTCTCCTCTCTTGGGATGAAAGAAATGTTAAATGCTGAGAAGAAATTGTCAATTAGGTCCCATACCTCATTTGTGTAACTCCTAAGTCGAGGATGCTTGGCCTGATAAGTGCTTCTGATCTGTTGGACTACCAACTCAGCATCTCCGAACACTGCTGTCTCCTGAATTCCCATTCCCCTTGTGGCTCTTAATCCCAGGATAAGAGATTCATACTCTGCCACATTGTTAGTGGTTTCGAATTCCAGCTTATATGACAGGGATATGGTCCCCTGAGCAGGTGACACAAAAACCACCCCAGCTCCAACGCCTTCTCGGGAACAGGCTCCATCAAAAAACATTTTCCAAATTGGGGTGACAGAGGGAGGAAATTCATGGGAAGCAGTGGGTTTCTTTCTGAGTTTTAGAGGAGGCTCAGGGGCATGGGTGAGCTGTAGTAGACTGGAGCCTAGATCAGTGTCCAAGGAAAAGATTGGATGATTGGTAGGGTTGGCTTCATCACTGATTATGTAGGCTAGTTAGGATTCCCTGTATAGTCTTCTATGCTCTCCTCTAAACACTGGGATAGTAGCATACGTGAGGTCCATCTGCAAGGTTCCCCCCATTATTTTTATCCAATATCTTGATAACAACATACCGAAATTGGGGGGAACATCGACCACTACAATATCCATAACCACACTCTTCATGGGCAGTTGAAACAAGGTCACAACCAGGTCTTTAATAACTCCAAGACACTGAACTCTCCTGGAGTCAAAAGAATAGAGGTCATGATAGGCTCGGGTAATTTCTAGCCCTAACTCTTACATGATGGTTTTGGGCATGAGGTTGTGAGAAGCCTCTGAATCCATCAAGCAGTTGTGCAGTACTTTATCATGTATGTTTAGGGACGTGTAGAAAGGAGGGGATGAGTCATCTCTGTCTTCTACCATGGGGCCTAGGACAACTGTTGGCTTTTCATCTTGGAGGTTTATGGAATCTGCGGGAGGGAATGAGGCTTCAGACTGTAAAATCTTAGAGAAGCATTTTTTAAATTCTCCATGTTTAATTATCTTGGTGAGGGGCACCGGGATTCTGATCTTTTGAATCTCATGCTCGAAATTAAAATAAGATGCAAGCTTTGGAATTTCTCTTATTTCAGGGACATGATTGTGGACAATGGGAGAGAGGGGTTGAAACTTCTTACCTCTATGGTCATCTGCTACTTCATTAGCAGGCTTCTCTGTTCTAGTGGACTGCTCAGGAATATCAGGTGTCGCTGTCTTTTTGTCAGACCTCAGGTTATACCTGCCTCGGCCACCGCTAACCTTGTCTCCTTTGCTCAATTCATTTATCTGATTGTTCATGAGAGACTCCTTGTATGCTGATTGAGTCAGATGAGGAAAAGGGGGAGTCTTTCGGAAGCAATAGATATTAGTCTCAAGCTCGTATGTTTTCTCTTCTTCATCTTCAGCCAAAAAATTGTTCTGTAAGGGAGCTTGAATCCTTTGGTCTTCTCTGTCTCTTCCCCTTTCTCTGTGCATAGTCAGGGGAGCAATATTGTTTGGCCTTCTGAAACCCATTTTTATCTCGGTGCTCTGAGGTCCCTTGTTCATTTGATTCCTTTCCACCTTTAGTCTCTCCATCTCTTCAGACAAAAACTTCATCATCTGGGTCAGTTCATCCACTTGAGAGTGGGGCAATGTTGAGCCAGAAGTTGAGGCTTCGGACTTTCCATTTCTTTTGTCTGTGTCTGCCTTGTCCCTCAGTCTGTCAGCTGCTAATATGTTGGATTCTACTTCTATGGCCGCATCTTTCATTTGAGCTAAGGAGGTGGCTCTTCTTTCTCTCAATAAAAGGAAGAAATCAAGGTCAAATGCACTAGCATAGGAAATTTGGGCAGAGGCTTCTGAGGGATTTATCTCTGCAGGAATCTTATTATACATCTTATTGAATCTTTTGGAGAAGTCAGAGATAGACTCTCCTTCCATTTTCTTCAAATCCCCAAACTCTGTCATGTAATACATGAAATCCTTCCAATCTCTCCACTGCCTCAGGAAAACACTATCCAGGGCTTCAATTCTAGCAATAGATTCGGGGGTCAATCCTCTAAGCCATTTCCTTCAACCTGTGCATATCCTTTACATACCAATATATCTTTGTTCCTTGTAACCTATCCATCTTCATTCAATTTATTCCTGAAGACCCACTTTGTGTCGATCAGATTCTTATTCTTTGGTCTTGGAACCAGTTCCCAAGTGTCATTTTTCTATGGTTTTCTTTTTTCATCAATTGCTACGTTGACGCTTTCCACTACTTTGTTCAATCTTAGATTGTAACACTTGTATGATTTACCTGTACTTGAGTAACCAACAAGTACTCCTTTGTCCACATGAGAGTCAAAATTTCCCATTCTACCATCTTCTCTTTTGATATATCATTTGCTTCCAAAAACTCTAAAGTGATTTACATTTGTTGGTATTCCTTTCCATACTTTGTAAGGAGTTTTGTCAGTATTTCTATTAGAGAAGGTTCCTTCAGAAACCAGTTTAACCACTAAAAGGTAGATCATAGAGAGTACCAACTTGTATAAAAATGGAATACCACAGTTTGATGGACATAAGTATGCTTTTTGGAGCATAAGGATGACGACATATATACATGCATAGGGATTTCAAGTTTGGCAATCAATTGTAGATGGATACACAATACCAACAGTTCCACCAATAAATGACAAAGCAATGAAACTCAGTGAGAATAATTCCAAAGCCAAAAATGTAGTTTTGAATGGTCTCAGTGATACAATATTCACCAAATTTTCACATTATAAATCCGCTAAAGAGATTTGGGACAATCTTTGAAATATTTATGAAGGAGATACAAAATTCAAAGAATCAAAGATTCAAACTTACAGAGGTCAGTTCGAAAAACTAAAAATGAAGGAAGATGAGCATATTGCAGCCTACTTCTTACGATTCGATGAAATAGTGAATGAAATCATAGGATTGAGAGAAGAAATCGAAGAATCTGTAATTGTTCAAAAGGTACTAATATCTCTTCCTATGAGATTTAACCCTAAGATATCAACACTAGAAGAAAGATCAGATCTAAACTCAATAAGCATGGACGAACTGCATGGAATATTCACAGCATATGAAATGAGAACTAAACAGGAAAATCTAGATGTAAAAGAAGCAACTTTCAAAGCATCCAAAACATCAAAGAAAAAGAAAAAGGAATAAGAAGAATATAGTAGAAGCAGTGATGTCTTAGAAGATGATGAAGAAGTGGCCAACTTCGTCAAAGGACTGAACAAGGGAACCGACGATAGGTATAGAGGTACAATTCCTTTAATTTGTTTTAATTGTGATGGTATTGGTCATTTTTCTAACAAATTTCCTCATAATAAAAAGAGAAATGGTGAAGGTTACTCAAAAGGAAAACACATATATAAAGGCAAAAAAACTTTAAAGAAAGTTTTCAAGAAAATCCTATGCACCAAAGAAGACATCTCATCATCAGATGAAGATGAAGTCAGTGAGACAGAAAGAGTTCTATTCATGGCAATAAAAGACTTTGAAAAATAAGACTCTGAAGGAGAATATGAAGAATCTAAAGAAGAATATGAAGAAGTCGAAGAAGAAATTGAAGAAGCAGAATTTGACTATCAAGAAGAATTAATGTGTGCCATAGAATTTATTAGAAGAGAAAACAAGAAAAACAAGAAACTACAAGAAGAAATAGACAAGAAAAAGGATACTCGAGAACTAGAACAAATGATCACAAAATTGAAGGTTCAAATAAAAGAACATAAAAGAATTGATGAAGCACTCAAATAAAAGCTAGAAGAAAAAGACATGATCATTGGAAACTTGGAAGTAGAGATTGTTTCACTAAGAAAGGATATTCAAAAGAAAAATATGCATAATAGCTCAAAAGTTCTGGATGACATTATCAGTAGCCAAAAATCTCATCTTGACAAGTCTAGACTTGGATACAATGAGATAGAAAATGGATCAAGCTCCAAAACAACAAAGCAAGAAACATATCCAAAAATGTATGCAGAAACAATTAAAGGGGATAGGAAGATATGCAAGGAAGATTACAGGGACACTCCTCCACTAAGAAGATTCATATTTCATAATCAACAAAAGACAGATAGGCCTCAAGAAGAAGAAGGATTCATAAGAGCACCTCCTTTCATAAGATCTTCAACTCCCAGGTATCAAACTATATTTTTTGGTTTATGCTATGCATGTAATAATTTTGGAAATAAATATGGAATTGCAGAGCTAACAATAGGAACAATAACAACTTTGGGAGTCATACACAAAGGGGTTATTCAAGAAGACCTAGTGAAACATATAGAAGAAGTTACAACATGTTTGAATCTTTGAGCACTGAAGTGGAATGTTACAAATGTAACAATTTTGGACACGTGGCCAAAGATTGCAGAATGAAAGTCCTTCCTAAAGAACCTAAACATAATAACAACAATCATAGACAGGAACCTCATAAAACAACATGGATAAGAAAGCAAGATCAATATAGCAATGAAGAATGCACAATTTCTCTAATAACTAAGCAGAAGAAACACAGTTGGTATGTTGACAGTGGATGTTCAAAACACATGATAGTTGATAGAGACAAGTTTCTTACATTACGAAATAAAAGAGATGAACCAGTCTCCTTCGAAAATGATGATTCAACCAAAATCATTGGAAATGAAACAGTCCGAATTGGGAACAAGAATGAAAAGAAAAAAAAATGTTCTACTAGTAGAAGATATGAAACATAATCTTCTAAGTGTGAGTCAAATGTGTGATCAAGGTCATAAAGTTACTTTCGATTCACAAAAGTGTGAGATAATAAAATAAGGTTTAGGGAAATTGGTCGCTACAGCTGCAAGAACTTCAAGCAAGATATATGTGTTAAGTGAAATAGGAAATGAAAAGTGTTTTCTATGAAAAAAATATGAAAGTTGGCTATGGAACAGAAGAATGGGGCACATACATTTTGATAACCTTATCAAAGTCAGCAAAAGATAAGCAGTGAGAGAAATTCCCCAGATCATGAAACCAACCAACACTTTATGCAAGCATTGTCAACAAGGAAAGAAAACAAATACCAGGTTTAAATCAAGGGAATATTCAATGACAAGACCACTGTAAATTGTGCATACTGATATAGTTGGACCAACTAAAACAAAGGGCTTAAAATGTGAGAAATAGTTCATGTTATTAGTTGATGATTATGCAAGAATGACTGTAGTTTGCTTTCTCAAGAATAAGTCAGAAGCTTTTGAAAACTTTAAGATCTACAAGGAAATGGTTGAAAATCAAATGGATTAAAAAATCAAATGCTTGAGATCTGATAATGGAGGAGAGTTCACCTCAAAGGAATTTATGGACTACTGCAACAATCATGGAATAAAAAGGAAATTCTTTGTTGCTAAGACACCTCAACATAATGGAATTGTTTAAAGAAAGAACATGAAAGTATAGGAAATGGCTCGAACAATGTTAATGGATTTGAAGTTGACAGATATTTTTTGGACACAGGAAGTGCATACAACAATTCACATTCAAAATAAATTAATGCTCAGAAAAAATACTGAAAAAACTCCTTACGAACTATGGAAAGGAAGACCAACAAATGTAAAGAACTTCAGAGTTTTTGGAAACAAATGCTATATCAAAAGAGAAGATGGAGGAATGAGAAATTTTGACTCTCATGTGGACAAAGGAGTACTTGTTGGTTACTCAAGTACAAGGGAAGCATACAAGTGTTACAGTATAAGATTGAACAAATTTGTGGAAAGCATCAACATAAAAATTCATGAAACAGGTAGACCAGAATCAAAGGAAGAAAATGAATCAATAAAACATCGCTTAGAAGAAGAAGCAGAAGATGAAAAGTAAGTAGAAGAGGAAGATGAAGAGAATCCTACAGAATCAGAAGAGAAAGTTCAACGAGTGTCTCCAAAGACACCCAGTAAACGAGTATAGAAGAATCATCCTTCATATCATATTATCGGAAACAAAGATGAAGGAGTTTAGAGTAGAAGAAGAATCCATTCACCAGAACAAACACACCTAGCACTCTTATCTACAGTTGAACCAAACTGTTTTGAAGAAGCCAGCAAGGACAAATCTTGGAATGAGGCCATGGATGAACAATTGGTATCATATCTAGAGGTCACGAGTTCGATACACACTCGACTTGCGCTGAGGGGGAGATTGTTGCACAAAATTGCAAGTAGTCAATTCTCCCTAGTGTATCGTGACAAGGGACTAATCACCTCTCGTGGATCCTTGAAATCTAGTGGTGGTGAGCTTACCAATCACCTACAAGTTTTGGTGTAACGAAAATCATACTTAAAACAATAATAACATGGAAAACAAGTAGTTTTTCCTGCTATGTCTTGTTATCTTTTACTTTCCATAGAGACTCATACCTGGCCACGTAGCATTTTCCCACTCTGTCTAAAAATGCCAATAACTTAGGATCCTGCAACCCTTCCAGAGCTATCAATATTATCATCTAAGAGTAATGGAATTCAGTTCCATTGTCTTGTGCATCGCGATTGTCATCTAAGAATTGGTTCAGTAGGTACGAAGCCCAGATGAAAATCATCCCCTTGGTGCACTGGGCTTCTACTATGATTAATCTTGTTGTTGCTTCCTTTCAGCGACATTTTCTTAACAACTTGCATGCTACTAGCTTACTAGTGAATCTTGTCATGTTTTCATTGATCTCGTTGATTATGAGGCCTTTATTACCATTGTTCATTTTGAAATATGCCTTCACTTGTTCTGCTAGTTATTTATGGCACACTTTATTTTCTAAAAATTATTTAGGATGCCCATCGTCTGTAGGAAATCTTGTTATTTTGGAAGATAATGCCACATCGATTTGTACTAGTCTATCCATCCAAATGATGCCTCCATGGACCCAAGTGACCAGTTTCTAGATGCATAGACCAACATTCTCTCTGTGCCCAAGATGCAGTATGTCAAATAGGTTCATTATACTTGAGTTATACAACCCCATAATCCACTACACAGGCTCTAGCACTGGCCTTCCTAGGGGTCTGATCTCCCCTGTGTTGGTCATATAGTTTTCCTTAGCCAATTATGGAAATGATTTTGTGTCACGCACATCATGGTATGCATACCTCAACTTTGGCACCTTCCCCAACATGTCACTGACAATGGGGACTACATCTGGAATAAATAGAAGGGTAATTTCCATAATATTAAGAGTATTTCTTTTCTTCCCCACAATAGATGTGCCTACCTCTGTTGCTTTTGTGCCATCTTCTTCCCCAACTAACTATGTCAATTCAGTGATTTCCTCAGCTAGTACTTCATCCTATGCCTGGGACTGTCGTGGTCCCACTGTGTCATCTAGTCTTGTAGGCACCTCAGGGTTAGGGTTTGAAGCCTTGTTTGTCGCCTCATAGCTCTGCCCTATCTCTCCTTACTGCACTATGGGGAGCTCTTCCTCGAACTGCATCGGGCTAATTTATTCTGGGTCTGAGGTGGTCACATCCTCGAGCTCGACTATATTCTATAGTTTTTGCATCCTCTCTTTGCACCCTTGGCCTTATCGGGTGACCCTAGAAAATTGTCTTAGTGAACCAAACTTTGGTGGAGTCATCCTTTGGAACTATTACAATATCAACCTTCTACTTCTATGATTAGAAACTAGGGCATGGGTTCTCTTTCTCACTCTGAGCTCAAAATTTTCTAAGTGTTGAATAATTTTATGCTTTTCCTCCTTTTATAGATCGGGTTATGTTCAATTTTATTTTTTGCGTGCATTTTCTCCAAGTTCATGTTTTACTGTGTGTTGTCTTCTGATGTTTATCACGATATTTACTTCGTGCAAATTTTCCCCATTGTTTTTGTATTTTATTTCTTTTCTATTTTTGTATTTATTTTTCTCTCTTTTTCTCCTTTTCATTTCTTTTTGTCATTTTTCTATCCTAGATTCTACTATCTTACACTATGTACATGTCTTTATTACTATGTTGTAACTTTTAAGTGCTAGGAGGTTGACTATCATTGTATAGTTTCAGTTGACTTCCATTGATCATTCCTTTCATTTTTGTGCCTCCGAAGTATTGTACATATCCCAAATATGCTACAATATTCACTTCATATGGCCCCAACCAATGTATTATGAATTTACCCGAATGTTGAAAAATTTTACTATCATAGAGAAAAACTAGGTCTCCTTCCTTGAAACTCTTCCTCTTGATATGTATATCATGCCAGGATTTTTCTCTTGATTTTTGTACTTCTTGATGAAATCTTGCTAGAATATTTTCCTCTTCCATTTCCATTAGCTGGTTTAATATTGTTGGAAAATTCAGTGAACAGACAACGAATGCTTGTCATTGATGGAAACAGTGAAGATGACAGGCAAACAGAAGACAAGTTCAGAGAGGTGAATGATCGAAAGCAGTGAATGATCAAACGCAGGGAGAGCCATTAGATTTGGTGCAAGGTCGCCGACAACCATCAGATCTGCAGAAGCTGCTAGGGAGATAAGCCTCGGGAGAAATAAGAGAAGTCCCGACAGGCATCAGGATATCGGTCATTGGAAAATCAGAATTCTCGAAGTCGTGTGCATTGGGACAGAAGCATTCGCGAAATCTTGATCTAGCGCCATCGAGAGAAGCTCGACAGGAGGCTTCATCAGAGAATCGGGGATTGGGACTTTGAAATGTCCAATTCAATTGACAACAAGAACTCCAAAATTGTGAAATACGATATTGCGATTCAATCGCAACCGTTGAGCCAAGATCAAACTTGGATCATTGATCACACCCCATCTTGGAGTTTCGCGAATCGCGACTTGGAGAGGTGAGATGATTCATCTCCAGATTCACGAGATGCGAGATAGCGAGTTAATCAAGGACTGTTGGATGAAGAGGATGCGTGGCGAAAGATCAGAGCACCATAAAGCTTCATCTCGGAGTTTCGCGAGTTGCGACTTGGAAAGGCAAGAAACATAACCACCAAACTCGTTAGACGCGAGATCGTGATTTAATCAAGGACTGTTGGATCAAGAGGACACATGGTGAAAGATCAGAGCACCATAAAGCTTCATCTCGGAGTTTCGTGACTCGTGACTTGGAAAGGCAAGAAACATAACCACCAAACTCGCGAGATGCGAGATCACGATAAGATCCTGACCGTCAATACACCAAAAGATGTGGACCATTGATCTGAGCTCCATCTCAGAGTCTCACCTATCACGACTTGGAGTGATGAGAATCTCCAGTGAAGAAACAGTGAGATGCGAGATCACGATAAGATCCTGACCGTCAATACACCAAAAGATGTGGACCGTCGATCTGAGCTCCATCTCGGAGTCTCGCCTATCGCGACTTGGAGTAACGAAAATCTCCAATGAAGGAACAACGAGATGCGAGATCATGATGAGATCAGGACTGTTGATTCACCAAGATCATGAACCGTCGATCAGGGTCGATGAAGATAAAGAGTTCGACTGTCTGAGAGAAGAAGAAGAGTCTTAAACTTCCAGAGAGATTGAGGAATCTCAGTATAACATACAGTGATGTTGGACACGTGGGGGGAACCACCAGAGAAGCTGAAGAGTCACAATGATAATTAGAAAAAGCACTCAAGAGGTGGAGGATAATGATGCAGAGTCTGCATGAAGAGGGATGGTGAACATTGCATGCAGAAGGTGCACAGAAGCTATAAAATACACGGTACAAAGAAGAGATGGGGTTGTTGTTGCTGTTGGAGGTTGTAGTGAGTGTTGTTGGTAAAGGTAATTCAGGTGTGAACAAGGAGGAGAGTGCAGCAGATGAATAGTACAGAATGGTGCAAAGATCATAAAAAGAAAAAGACCAGATAGATCAAGGGATGTGAGAAGAAAGGAAATGAGGCAGACAGAGCAACGAAATGCAGCAGAACAGTGATAAGTCGGGTAAGCCATTGTTGAACATTATATCACTATAATAAGTTTCAGAAGCAAATATTTATATTTGAGGGTGGTTGGGAGGCGCTAGGGAGGACTGTTGTCCTCAGAGGTTCAAGTGGGTGCTTGAACACAAGGAGTTGGTGCTTCCTTCTA
>CBVK0101540288.1:0-12033 GCA_900067695.1 Picea abies | reverse complement strand
TAATCAACTAAGGGTGTATTTTGAAATGCTAACCCCTTTCAATTTTCTTCGAGATAAAAAATCACCTAACCTATCTCCTAACCTAGGCATCTAACACATTAATCCAACTTAGACTCTTGTATTAATTATTCCTCTAACCTACCTACTTTGGCCAAGATTAGACAATTTGACCAAATTTATTCTCTAACCTATCAACAACAAATTTAAAATGTTTGATCATGATTAGACAGTATGATTCAAACTTATTTTACTTTAATGGGGTTTTCTTGTTTTTCCTCCTTTTTTTCTATTTTTATTCTATTTTATTTTTCTTTTATTTTCTTTTCTTTTATACCCTCTTTTCATATTTTTTTACTATTATTTATCTTTTTCTTTTTCTTTTGGAAATCATTTGCAGAATGAAATATTATTTACAACATAAAATGACTTGGAGGAAGAAGTTTCAATCACCAGGTGATACTATGAAATATAGGACTATAACAAGATCTAAGATTACCTTGGACCTACTCTCGCTTATTGGAAAATAATACTTGGCATTCTTTCCAAGTGCACTCCCTTTGCACACACCCTACTGCTTGACACTGAAATCTAGAAGACTAGTGACAATCTCCCTCAGAACCGGTAATGCCCTATAATGCAGGTGTCCCATCCTCTTGTGCCATAACTTACACAGGTTTACATTGTCATGTACTAAGGTCATCTAAGCAGGATTTCGTTTCAACTTGTATAAATTTCCCTCTCTAACCCCAATGCTCACTCATATATCGGGGCTAGATCCCTTTAGACATATGAGTACTTTCCCTTTCTCGAACATGATGGAAAAAACTATGTCCTTTGTAACCAATACTTAGAGAATATCCTTCCTCAATCTAGGTACATATAGCACATCATGGGCCTCAAACAAACCTCCTGACTCAAGATGGAACAAGATCATTCCCTCTTCCTTCACTGCATACTTGGCATCATCACCAATCTCCACACGGATCCTTAAGTTCTTCTTTGTCAGACTACTGAAAATCTCACATGCTTTTGTCATATGATGTGATGCACCATTGTCCAAGTACCACGCACTCCTTGTGATTATGTTGGTAGAGAGGCAACAAACTAGTGTGAATTCCTCAAACTTCATTGCAAACTCATCCACCTAAGTTTTTGTTGATGTTGCTAAATGTTATGATTTACTCTTACCCTTCTTCTATGGACACTAAGATGCATAATGATCACACTTGTGGCATGTGAAACACTTTATCTTACTCCAATCCGTCTTCTTACCCGGTTGTGAGGTTGCCCCCTCATTATTACCCTTGGAACCATTTTCTTTTCCCTTCTTGGCTTGACTGACTAGTGCCAGGTTCTCCTCTCCATCTCCTTTCTTTTTGGATTCTAACCCCTCTCACGCCTCTTCCTAGATGTAATCATCCCAAAGCCTCTCCCAATTAGGAAGTTTCTCATGAACGCAAATCCCCTTGACAAATGGCTCACATGACTTGGTGAAACCATTCAATGCCACATTCACGAGTTCTACATCATCCACTTTCTCCCCAATGGCTCCAAGTGGATCACATGTCTGGGTGATCCTCATGAAGTAACTAGTAACATTGTCATATCTTGACATTTCGATGGATCTAAACTTGTTTCTCAAGATCATCTTCTTGTTCAAGTTATCACTCTAGAACAAATCCACTAGAGCCTTGAAAATCTCTCTAGCTAATTGCTTCTCTTCCATGTGAGAGATCGAATGATCCTTCATGGAATCCAAGATCACTCTATGGGCTTTGATGTCCTTCTTCTTGAGATCAACCTTCTTCGTTGCATCTACCGGTGTAGGAACAACCTTCTCTACAATCTCCCAAAGGTCATGTTCCTTCAAAAGAAAGGTTACCCTCGCCTTCGAGGGTAGGAAGTTATATACTCCATACAACCTGTCTTAAACGTAAGAGTGGTTGCTTCCATTTATAGGTCTTAAAACAAATGTTGTGTGTTTATTCCTTCAAACACCCACAAGAATTTCATTGTTGGTTTATAGATTTGCAGAGATCTTTTGCACAAACTATTGTGTATCTGAAATTGGTCTCCCTCTCAGAGTGCAAGCTCGGATACCATGTTGAAAACTCAATTCTCAACACCTAGATACTTTACTACCTTGTGTATCTCCTTGCTTGCAATCAAATTACAACACAGAATAAAATATACTTGTTGAAAATAAAATAATGGAAGCAAAATATGGAAACCAAATTTCACATAGCACACAATTTTCCCCTTCAAATCATCTCTTCATTCAAATAACTTCCAAGCTTACAAGGGGCTCCCAAAATGGGAAAACATCCCACTGAGAATAGAAACAAAAACCTAAAACAAAACTCTTGCAACCCAACAACTTTTTCGTTATTGTATGGCCCACGTATTGCATCCTGTATGACATGTACAATGTGTATGTATATGCCTCCAACATTGGCCCTACACATATGTACGAGCTCTATTATACTATCATGACACGTATCAACGTGCCCTTCTGTACTAGTCCAGCGCGTATGTACATGTCATTCTACATTATTCTGGTGTGTATGTATGCACCTATGTATTTTGTATTGCGTGTATGACACTACGTTGACTCTATATGGCTCGATTTGCAGTTGTACATACTACTACTCTACTGCCCATATATATATCCTTGCTACCAAATTTGTTTGTTGTTGTTTATTCCTCCTTTGGACTAACCATATCTCTAGGTGAAAGTCCTTCTTCACCCTTGCTAAGATCTCCTTTCGAAAATGTCCTTTGCTCTCTATCTATGAGTCAATGACTCCAATAGATGTCTCCAAGATGTGTCTCTCCCCTTCACCTAGACTTTCTTTTATAATCCCTAGTTATTCCCTAACCCTAATATCCAAAGTGATCAGTGGTTGAGATTAGATCTCACCTCACTTGAGATTAATGGATAAGATTAA
The DNA here is from genome assembly GCA_900067695.1 of Picea abies. Taxonomy (NCBI): domain Eukaryota; kingdom Viridiplantae; phylum Streptophyta; class Pinopsida; order Pinales; family Pinaceae; genus Picea; species Picea abies. Next base: position 9,085 of record CBVK0101540288.1, on the reverse strand, counting down.
TTCAATTCATTAATGTTAATAACTTTAGCATTTCATTAAATTAAACTCGCTTAATCAACAAAAGAACTTTAATTTAATAATTCCATTAATTAAAGTAAATCACTAAGGTAGAAGGCTTTGGATGACTTCCACACGTCTAGACACTTAGACATGTGCAGAAGTACATGTCTGATGCTACAAACATCAACACTTTTGACATTTTTTCACATTTTTTCTCACTAAAATATACAGTAATTGCATTAAAAGAAAGTTGTGACTGCATTGTGCCGCAAGATAATACAATTCAAAACAATATGTTCTAGCCTTATAGTTTTGAGACTGCCAAAAATTAATAAGGGCCTACTTGTAATTTTTATAGTTCTGATATATTTTACCACAAAACCAAAAAAGCCTCTAGATATGTATTCTACTGTACTAGACTAGCTAAAGTGTTACTTGACAAAACATAAAAACTTGGATTGTTTAGTGGAAATCATGCCCATTATGGGATTATTGTTGGTAGATGTTTTGGATTCCAATTCTTCTTTTTCATTCCATCTCTCCCTAAGTCTTTTGAACTATGTATCATTCCTTGATATCAACGTTAAAATATCCATTTGAACCCTTTGAAGGTGAAATCATGGATTGAGTGCTCTTGATTGGTTCTAAGATTAAATAAGTTTGCATGTTATGGGTTGTTGTAAGCCTCGTGACTTGTTTTCCCTATATGGCTACCTTAGTTTCTAATTCTTCATTTTGAACCAACTAAGTCTCTAATTGAGAGGATACCTTATCATTGAGATGTGATGCAATTTCCTAGAGACCGTTGGACTATCACACTACCCTTCTCATTATCTTTCAAAAAATGGCAATTTTGCACAAGAAACATCTGCAAGAATGTCGGAGACCATCCATTTTGAATAAAGAATAATTCCAAACTACAAATACACTGCAAGAACTAAGAGAGGAATACATGTGTGCCTAGAATTAATAGAGCCAAAATCCTTAGCTCCAAAAAGGCGATTCTCTACATACCCACAAAGAGAAATCAATTGGAGAAGAGAAACAAAATGGATAAAGCACCTAAAAATCCTACTCTTCCACCACACACGATTTATCCCACTTATGTTCCAAGAGGCCATTTTACCTCTCATAATATCACTCTCCTAACCATACATGAGGAAGTGTACTAGGAGAATGAGAGAAATAATACTTTGCTTCAAGTGAACTAAGGAGACTTGCCACTTGTATATTATTTCAAATTGCATGTCATTCATAAGGTTTGCATGCTTCATATTCATGGGAGATATTCTATTAAGGGGTCCTCCCCATTTTTATTTAACCACCCTTGATTTAATTGAGCTCCATTGTTTTCTGATGAATCATCTTGATTGTTGATATGAGCTCCATTGTTTTCTGATGAATCATCTTGATTGTTGATATGTCAAAGAATGTGGTATAACTCAACAGAGTTGAAACTTTAACAATTCCTTGAAGTCTTGTTGTCATCCTTGTGAGGTTTTACAAATGTAAGGAGCATGAATCGCACATTTGACGAATGATAAGCCGACAACAATTAGAGTCCTAATCTCCATTGATATGAGAATTTGTAACCCTTAAAAAAGAATTGATTCTTCTTCTTGGTTGTTAATGGATATCCTCGGGTCCCAATCATACTTCAGTTCAGTTTTTCCTTCAAGGTTGTAGACAACCCCCCTTCCCACACCCTGCACCTACTACCCCACACTTTTCACTACTTTTTAATTAAAAATATCATAATTTTTTCCTCAAAATGAACCATAATATTTTTTTAGTTATGAATTAAAGGGAACATAACATTTTATTATTTAATTTGCTACTTAATTCATGTGAATTACTATTTTATTTTCTTGATATATTTAGTTACACAAAAATTATGGTATTTGTATATTCTCGTTAATTAAACTTCATAATCAATATAGGATAGCATAGAACAGGAGAAGATTTAAAGTCATAAAAACTCTTCTAAGGTAATAAACACAACGTGTAGATTGTTTATTACCAAATTCATTATTTACAAGCACACATATATCTACACAACACATTTCAAATGACCAAAAAAACATGTATATTCATCTCACAATGATACTTTATTAAAAAAATCTATTACAATAATAATAAAACTATGACAATTTAAAATTTTAAACTCTATTAAATTTTAACATAAAAAAAATGATCATTTAAAATTTTAAACTCTATTTTTTTTAACATGATATTATTTAATATTTCGAATTGTTTTGAATTGAATTCAAATATTTAGTAACATGTTTTAAAAAAAATATGAAACAAATATTTTATAGTGGATTTGATAACACATTTCCTAATGAGAAGCTTATCATTGGCATGAACACATTTGCTAGACTCTAAAATATAATTTTACAATTTTAGTGTGACGGTAAATTTAATTTTTGTAGGAATTTAATGACAAAATCAGCATGCACAATATTGTGTCATACACTTAGCAACCTAGAGATAACTGTCATCTATGAACTCTAAAATGTATAAACCCACATTCAGAAAACATTATAATCAAAAATACACATTGCTAAGCACTTTTGCAATGGAATAAACACAATGAATAACAATTACACATCCATGTAATACTCAGAAATTTTGGCAACCAACCAGGGAAAACCCCAATCTGGGGAAGCCCAAAGAGAGAGAGAGATTTTATTAGCTTCAAGAAAGTATATCAGCAGCAAAATTACATTTAGCATCCAAAAGAATCACTTACAAACACAATCTGTCCCACAAACTTGTTGCCTAGAAAATTGTTTCAAATCTGTACAGTTGTACCACCTTGCTGAAATCAACACCTTGATTTATGTGCCAACAACAAGCCTTTATTTTCGTGCCCAAATTTGTTGTTGTACGACCTGTACGGATCCATATAGTATGGCATGTCTTCAACAATAAAACTCGACTACTCCTAAACAAAAATTCATCCTTGGGAAATGTGTCCAATCTCCCTTGAAATCTATGCCAAAAATCTGTTGCTCACTTTCCTCTCTCAAGTTCTCTCGGAAATCTCTCTCAATCTATTCTTCATTGTGTCTTGCACACTACCCAATGCATTTTCTTATAATTCAAAAATGACCTTTCACCTTCCAAGTGTCTTTTCACCTTCCACATCCCTAAATCCAAAGGCCAAGATCTAATATTTCATTTACCTTTTATAACCTATAATCTCAAAATTAAAGGAAATACACCCTATCATATCCTTCTCATAAAAGCAATCATTTCCCCCATTAAGAGCACAACTATGACTAGATACCTAATGTATAAGAACTATTTAAACACCATGGAAGACAAGAGGCTTGCTAAAATTGCTTCAAACTCCAGCCAAAACCACCTTCGACTCAAACGAGGACAACATAAGAATGCCCAGCTAAACCAATGGGAAATAAAGGAAGAGATCATATTGCAAAATAAGGAAAATATCAAAAATATTATTACATCAAAATTTCAGGAAAAATTGTGGTGCGATAAAGAGTTAGAGGGAAAAAGGAAATTTAGATATTATAAGGAGGTAATTAACCATAATCTAGAAGATCAAAAATCTCTATGTTTTGACGAGTGTAAAGAAGAAAAAAAACATTGCTAAAACAAGAAGAAATTCTCATGAGCTCCATAGTGAAACTAGGCATGGTCAATTCCCAAAACGTCATGGGATGAAAGAGTTTGTTACCTTTGTGACATTGAGAGGGTTGAAGATGAAAAGAATTTTCTCTTAGAATGTCCAGCATATACCCAAATTAGATCTCAATTTCAAGATATTTGTCACACTATCGGCCCTCCTAACCTTTTAACTCAAAAAAACTATGGTGATCTTGGAATGCTTATCTTAATTTTTTTCGAGCACGGAAATAAAAATTTAAAAAATTATAAGTAATTGTTGACCAGTTGGTTGTCATTGATGTCAACCCTCAGAGTGTTCGAGCTACCCTGGAGTTGTGATCGACATTGATGATGAGTTAGTTGTCATTGATGTCAACAAGAGTGGTTGATGTCAGCAGATGTGATGGAAGCATTTGATGAAGTCTACACGAAGCCCCAAAGGTGTGGTTATGGAACCTAAAGTTGATCAAGAAAAATGGACATGAATGACATTATAAATATAGGTAACACACTCATATATAGATATTCCTCGTTGTGTTGTTTCCAATGGTAGGTGGTACGCCACGTGGTTCCTCACAGTTAGGGAGATATGCCCTCATGAAGTTGGAAGCCCGAAAGAATGGTTAAGAAGCCCCTAATTGATTACAAGTCATTAATGAAAGGGTAAAGTTGTTGTAAAAAGAAAGTTCAAGAAGCCCTAAGATTAAGGAGAGAAGTTGCTTGGAAAAAGTATAAATACACCTCAAGTACTCTCATAAGTACACACATGCATTCATTGAATATTTATCTTATGAGAATATTTTGGCTTATTGGCGAATCTGAGGTCAAGTCTAAGGCAGTGGAGAAAGTGCAAAGGAAGAGTGAAAGTTTCATAGTTGCAGAGAGCTATGGTTTTTCTATAACCCTAATTAAGTAGGCCCTCGTGAGTCAGCTTAAGGGTGTCACGCGATTCACCCCCATGAGTTGTCTAGGGCTCATCACATAAGGCCCCGCTAGACAAGAGTTCTTAGTCCTGCAAGGCTAAGACAAATTTGGGGATTATGTTATTGCTAGGTTGTTGAGGACTGAGGTAAATCTATAGGTTTGTGTCAGAGGCACCATGTCAATTACAAATGTAAAAGTAAGTCATTCTATGTGTTATGAGATTGCATCTTGGTGATATTGTGGAACATGCATGAGACATGTCTTTGTAAGTTTTGGTATATGCCTTGAGGCCCATTTTGGATGTATGGTACATGTTGGTTGAGGTATATCTACTGAGGTACATTACTGGTGCATATCTTGGATATATTTCCACATGTTTGAGGTACATGGTCTATGGATGATTGGCTTGTTGTTTGAGGTATATGGTTGATGATATGGTGCATGGTTAGAGGCACTTGTTGGTGATCTCGGTACATGCTTTGGTACTTTGTTGAGGCACTTAATTGTAGATATCTTATGGTACATGGTGTATGGGATGATTCAGATATATCATGAGTGATATGGTATGTGGTTGAGGCACATCTCATGGTACATTATTTATGGTACATGTCGGTACATGGTTGATGATATGGTAAAGGTTTGATACATGACATGGTACATAGTTGATACATGGTATGGTATTGGTTTATGTACATGGTATGGTACAGGTATATGCACTTGGTATGGTACAGGTTGATGTACATGATTAATGTACATGGTATGGTACAGGTTGATGTGCATAGTTGATGCATGGTTGGTACAGGTTGATGATTGATGTACATGATTTGGTGATGTTTAAGCATCTGGTTGAGATGTGTTCTTGGTGAGCGAGGATCTGGTTTTGTACCAATCATAGTGACAGGTTGGTGACAGTGACAAGTTGGTGATAGTGACAGGTTGACAGGTTATAGGTTAAGGTGACAGTGGCAGTGACAGTGACAATGGTAGTGATTGTGGTAGTAACAGTTTGGTCTACACTTACATTTTAGGGCAGAAAGATGGGGAAAGAAAAGGGGGTTATAGCCTCCTTCCGGTTGGTTCACGAGAACTCAGGGAGTTGGAGATTCCTTTAGGTTGGAGCCTGAGAATCAAGGGGTTGTAGCCTCCTTCTAGTTGGAGCCAGAGAATTCAGGGAATTGTAGCTTCCTTTAGGTTGAAGCATGTAAATAGGAGGTTGTAACCTCTTTCCATTTGTTGTTGGAGAATTGGGAAGTCGGTGCTTCCAATGAATGTATTCTTTGATATATAAGAAAGCATTATGTGGTTTTCTCCCATTAATGAATGTATTCTTTGATATATAAGAAAGCATTATGTGGTTTTCTCCCATTTGGGATTCCACGTAAGTCCCAGTGTACTGTGTACTTGATGTGATGTTTCTTATGTTTATATGCTCATGATATATTGAATGCAATCATAGATGACACATTGATAATATATTGTTGATAAGATTGAAGTTTATATATTGTGGTTAAAAGTGGTAAAAGTGTTCATACTGATTCACCGCTCCCCCTACCCCCCTCTCAGTATTCCAATAGTAACCCCTTACCTTCTTAAGTTCTAATAGTCCAATTCGATCTCAATGGATGTTAATCATCATCATCATCATATTAAAAGAATTAAATATATTTGTATGCATTCATGTGATATTTGAAATATTATTAAGGTGACCTTCGTTTTCTAGTTCACTCAAATCCATGTGTACATCATAAATTGAAACCAATTATTTATGATCATTCAACACCAACAATTGGATACAAGATAATAAAAAAATACATAAAACATTCCAAATCATTTACAATATAAATTTTTAGATGAAGCATTGCTAAATGAAAATGATGATGAAGATGAGAATATAATAGATGGTAACATAGATTTATTTGTGTTCAATTTTTTTTTACGTAAAATGAATAAGTTTTTTAGATGAAGAATTGCTAAATGAAAATGATGATGAAGAGGAGAATATAATAGATGGTAACACAGATTTATTTGTGTTCAATTTTTTTTACGTAAAATGAATAAGTTTTTTAGATGAAGAATTGCTAAATGAAAATGATGATGAAGAGGAGAATATAATAGATAGTAACGTAGATTTATTATATATTGATTTTGAACTTTTAGTATAAAAAAAATGGGTAGGAGCCCCCGGGGGGCAGCTCAATTGGCAAGTGCCGTGAAAATGAAGTTCCATGAGGTTTCGAGTTCAACTCCCCCCGACTTACCTTGTGTGTCGCGTAAGGGGCATCATCGTGGGCACACCTGGAGGTTATAGTGGTAGCGGTTGGATAACACGGCTACGTGTAACGCGAGCACGTGCCCAACTAGTTGTTGATTCCTCCAGACATAAAAAAATAAATAAATAAAAATGGGTAGGATGCTATCAAGAATTCTTCAATAAAAAAAAAAAAATTTACGTAAAAAAAAATGATAGAACACAAATGAAACTTCTTTAAAGAAGTATTGAAACAAAATCAAGATCTTTTAATTCAAGAAGGGAAAACCCTCCTGAATGCAAATGAAGGAAAGATTTAGATTGTATTAGAGACTTGTCTCCAATAAGGTAAATACTTGTTAAAATAAAAATCCAAAGGGATAAATTTTCCTGATAAGAGAACGCCAATTGAGCCCAAAAAAAAATCTAGAATGTCTTAGTAATTTTTTTTCTATTGAAAAAATGTAGTGAAGAGTCAATGGACCAACACTATCAAAATATATGGAAAGGGTACAAGTGTGTTGCTAATTGTTTGAAATATTTTTTAGGAGGTTTAAATTTTTTGTGGAATAATAAAGCTATTGAATTAGGTAAATTAAAAAGTGGAAGATTTTAGTTATCAACCTCTTTCAAAAATATTTCAAAGGCCCCATCCCCCCAGCCTTTTTGGGCGAGCTAAGGTCTCCCAACGACATAGGTGAAAATGATTAGTATAATCACTTCCATTCCAAAGAAAGTTATACAACAAACTTCGTAATTTATGAAGAATAGACAGAGGAACTGGTGCTAGGGAGAACCAGTAAATTGGTTGACTCTCCAGCATACCTTAACATAAGGTGAACCTGCCCCCTAATGACAACCATCTGTAGCTCCAATGTCTAGTTCTCTTTTCTACTTTGTTAATAAGCCAAAACCAGTCTTTCAATTTTTGAATTTATGCTTTTAGATAATATCCCAGATATTTAAATCCCTCTGTAAGATTCGAAAAGTTATATGGAATGCAGAGGTTGAAAGAATCAAGTTTTGTCTCTGATAGACCTAAATAATGCACAGTAGACTTAGTAGGATTCACCTTTAATCCAGATGCCAAGCAAAAAAAAATTATAAGCTCCAAGATCACTGTCCATTCCCGCATCGATGCACGAGTTGTTGGCATATTTATTACGGGCAAATAGAAGGCAGAGTATTTGTTTGTCATTGATGGCAAGCTCAGCCCGATGATGACGAACAAGAGAAAGTGCCAAGACTAGCAGCGCAATGATGATCGCATGGCAAGATCAAAAGCATAAACTCCATTTCGGAGTTTCGAATACTGGGAGTTGGAGGAGTCAAGGAAGCAACTCACGGCAGAAAATCGCGAAATATGAAACCATGACTTATTCTCCATTTCGGAGTTTCGGATACCAGGAGTTGGAGGATTCAAGGAAGCAACTCACGGCAGAAAATCGTGAAATGTGAAATCACGAATTAATCTCCATTTTGGAGTTTCGGATACCGGGAGTTGGAGGTGTCAAGGACACTCACGACAAGAATCATGAAATCGTAAAATGCGAAAGATCAGAGCATCAACAAAGACTCCATTTCGGAGTTTCGCAGACCAGGAAATCAAATATCAAAGGTACTTTAACCTTTGAAGTAGTGAACCTCGAAATCCTGAAACAGACACGATGAAGGCCTGTGAAGTTTCAAAATCACGATAAGATATGGACCATTGGGTCCATAGGACACGTGGTGAAAGATCGTCATTTCGTTGAATGGAAAGTCAAAGGAACGGGCTTCCCTAACCTCTCGAACTCACGATATGCGAAATTGCGAAATAATCACAGTCATTGGATCAAAGACAAATCTAGGTCATCATACCTAGGAGGTGAATGTGGCAGACCATGTCAGCAAGGATAGGTGGCAGCCTATGTCAGAAAGGACACATGGCGCAATCATATAAGGACAAGTGTCAAGTTGATTTAGCATTTCACGAACCTGGAAATCACAATTCTAAGTGACACATGGCAGACACACGGATCACGACACGTCATCGAGTGACTTCATTCCAAGAATTTAGTTTCAGGAGCTTTAGCACAACTCTCCCCCAAAGTCCCGAAAGCTGAAGTTCCGGGGCAGAGGATAGTCATCCGATCACCGCAGATTGTGGACCATTGATCTGAAGAGGGAAGCACTCAAATGATTAGTGAGTGGTCCTAGGATGTGGTCACATCATTGAGAGTTGGAGGAAGGCACTAACAACTAAACTCCATTTTGGAGATCGTGACTTGGAGAGTC
>CBVK0101540261.1:0-11980 GCA_900067695.1 Picea abies | reverse complement strand
TTACATAGTCAATAATCCATGGTAGCAATGCCCATAGATCCTCTACACCATGAGAAATTCTTAGTGCTCATAGATTTTGTTAATAAATATGCAACATTCTTCAAAGTGTCCACCTTCATCAAAAATAACTTCATTTATTACACCATGTCTCTCACAAAGTGATATTGAACATCAATATGCTTTGTCTTTGAATGATAATCCTTTGTTCTTCACCAAGAATATTGCACTCTGACTATCACACTTTATCCTTACAACTTGTTGTATGAACCTAGTACTTGAATACAATATATGTAACCATACAACTTCTTTCCTTGCATGAGTGGTTGAGATGTATTCAACTTCTATAGTTGAGAGTGCCACTACAAACCAAATTTTTCTCATCTAGCTGATTGCTCCTCTAGACAGGTTAAACACGTACCCACTTGTAGATCTTTGACGATCTAGATCTCCAACCTAGTTTGCATCAACAAACCCATGTATGTATGACACTCTATCCAATCTTTGTCTTCCTTTGTAGCACAATCCATAAGTAGTAGTGCCATGCAAATACTTGAAAACCCTTTTTACTGATGTCTAATGCTCATTCCCCAGTCTTGACATATACTTGCTCAAAACTCCCATTGCATATGAAATGTTTGGTTTAGTACATTCCATTGCATACATGAAACTGTCAATGACACTATCAAATGGAATGTAAAACATTTCCTCTTCCTCTTCCTATGTCTAGGGACACTGATCTGCAGATAAATTTATACCTCCTAGAATAGGAACCCTAACTGACTTACGTTCCTCCATATTGAACCTCTGCAATGTTGTATCGACATGATTCCTCTTATTTAACTAGAGTTTCATGTTTAATTAATTTCTTTAATTTTCATGCCCAAAATGAAAGTTGTAGAACCAATATCCTTCATGTCAAATTTAGAGGAAAGTTGAGTTTTTACATCTTAGAAAATATCCTTTCCATTTCCTATCAGTAACATATCATCCACATACAAGACCAAATAAATAATATGATAACCAATTAATTATAAATACACACAATGATCCTCTTTTCTCCTTGTGAAGCTCAGCCCCAACATATAAGTCAATCTTTTTATACCACATCCTTGGTGATTTTTTTAACCCATATATGGACTTTTTCAGTTTGCATACTGACTCTTTCTTTCCCTTCACAACAAAGTGTCATGGATGCTTCATGTTGATTTATTTTTCCAGATCCCCATGTAGAAATGTTGTCTTAACATCCATCTATTCTACTTCAAAATCAAAATTAGCAACAATATATAAGACAAATCTAATTGAAGTTAACCTGGAAGCAAGATATAAAATCTCACCAAATTAAATTCCCTCTACCTAGGAATAACCTTTTGCTACTAATTGAACTTTGTATTTATTTACTTTTCCTTCTAAATTTAACTTTTTCTTAAACACCCATTTTTTGCCAATGGGATTTATTCCAATTGGAAACTCCACTAGATCTGAGACCTCATTCATGTCTAAGGGTTCCATTTCTTTCATCATGTCCTTTTTCCATAGTTTTCCATCCTCTGAATCCACTACCTCCCTAACAGTTCTAGGATCATCGCCAGTAATAAACAAAACAAAATTTGAATGGAAATTAGGTGGAGTGTACCTTTCCTGTTTCCTTCTTTCCTGAACTGATCTCCTCAATAATGGAGTATGATGATATTCTTCTTCTAATTATTATTCTTTTGTAGAGTCTGATTCATTATCCTTCAACTCAAATTGTTTTTTCAATGGTTCTTCCTTCCTTGGTAGGACTTCTTGTTTGACAACATATTTGATTTCTCTAAATACCACATCTCGGCTATACACTACCATCTTAGTTTCTGGTTTCCAAAGATTATAACCTTTCAGACCATAATCATACCCAATATAGATACACTTTTTAACCCTTTTATCTATATTAATCTTGTTTTCCTTTGGAACATGAACATGGGAATCACAACTAAATCCCTTGAGATGTGTGAAAGAGGGTTTCCTACCAGTCCATACCTTGTGCATATTATTTTCATCTAGTGTTGATGAGGATGATTGATTGATTAGGTAACATGTAGTACCCACTACCTCTACCCAAAATTCCTATCCTAACTCGACACCACTGAGCATGCACCTTGGTTTTTCCATCAGCATCCCATTCATCCTTTCTACAACTCCATTATTCTGAGGAATATATGGAGAACTATTATGCCTTGCTATATCACACTTCTTACATATGTCTTCAAATTCATTTCCATAGAATTATCCACCATTATCCGTCCTCAACACCTTAATTCTATTCTCTGTATGATTGTCCACAAGAGCCTTAAACTCTTTGAAGTTGTCAAAGAATTCAAATTTATTCCTGAGGAAATAAATCTATTTATTCTTCAAAAATTGTTCTATAAATGAGACAATACACAAATTTTCCCAGTGATGGAATTGACACAAGTTCAGACACATCATTGTGCACCAACTATATAATTTCCACTACCCTCGTTGCACCATAGGGTAATCTTACTCGATTATTCTTGCCATATACATAATGTTCACATAATAAAAATCCAAAGAGAAGTTAGACATACCTTAAACCATACCTTTATTGTGTATTAATCAAAGGTGCTTCTCGCCTATATGTCCCAGACTTTCATGCCAGAAAACAGTATTTTCTCCAGAGACTGTAGGCGGTTTTTCTTCTTCGGCTCCAATCTCATGAACAAGGGAACTATTTAACCCATCAATAATAATTCTTCCTTGTAGCTTATACAAAGTTACAATCCAAAATCCCTTTGAAAACACCATTTCTTCTCGAAGCATCCTACAGGTTCATTTCTCAAACACTACTTTTACTCCTACATCGTCAATGTTGTTTACATAAATTAAATTTTTGGCCAATCTTGGGATGTGTAGAACACAAAGGAGTTTTATAATAATTCCATTCATGAGATTCAACTTGAATTTTCTTTGTCTTATGATTTTGGCTATAGAGTCATCACCTAGGAAAAAATAACCTCCATCATACCTTTCATATCCGGGGAACCACTCATTATGAGGATTCATATGAAATGATGCACTTGATTCAACCAACCATGCTTCATGATCTGCATGTATGCTTGATGAATCAAGTACACACCCCCTCCATCATCCCTAGAGGTTTTTTCTTCTGTATAAGGAGCATCATCATATCCCTTCCCTCTCTCAACACATTTGGATCTACATTTCTTCTTGTAGTGCCCTTCTTTTCCAAATCTCCATCAAACATTTACAAATTTTCTGACAGATTTAGATATTCCCTAGATTTATATTTCCCAGTTGAGGACTTAAATCTATTTATTTCATGGGAGCATCCTCTTGCAAATAAGGAATCTATTCTCTTTCCTTCCATGTTTTAACGTCACATATCGTCTGACAACAAGGATGAGACTACATAATCAAAACTTAAATTAGTTGTATTACTACCTATGGCCACAAATCTACTATCCCAAGAGTCTGGTAAAGAGCACAATAAACTAATACAATTATATTCATCATAAATCTTAATATCAATAGATAATGGTTGACTTACCACTGTATTGAAGGAATTCAGATGCTCTATCATTGAGTCTCCATATTTCATCCTTGGGTTGTGTAACTTATTCCTTAGGAATAATTTATTTACCATGAACTTAGAATGATAGAAAGCCCCTAATGTATTCCATAAATCCTTGGTTGTATTTTCCCCTGACACATTCAGTAATAATGAATTTGAGGAACAAAACTAGAATGTGCTCTTCGCTTTCTGATCCAAGTTTTCCCCATTATTTTTTTTTATGTTCCTATAGGTTCAATAGATAGATCCATAAATAATCACTAATCTTTGTCCACCAACATATCTTCCATCTTAAGCTTCTACAACTCAAAATTTTTTCTATAAAATTTCTTTATATCTATTTTTGAACTGCTCACCATTTAATTTCACTTGAATCTTAGCACTACCTATCACCCCCAGACCGATGGTTAGATGAAAGTTATTAACAAGTGTTTGGAAGACTATTTTAGGTTCTTCACTTTATAACAATAATCTCAATGGATCTAGTGGTTACCTGTAGCTAAATGGTGCTACAATACAACTTATCATGGTGCCACTCACATGAACCCATTTGAGGCAGTCTATCGACAAAATCCTTCATCCATATTATATTACACACTAGGTGTCTCCAAGGTATCAGAGGTCAACAAAAACCTTATTTTTAGGGATGAAATTCTATGCACTCTAAAATATAATCTAGTAATTTCTCAAAATCATATAATGAAACATGATGATCAACATCACTCTGAACACCATTTTGAAGAAGGCCATTGATTATTCCTTCATCTACATCCATATAAGAATCCTTCCCTCAAATAATACCACCACCAGAAGTTATCTCAAAAGTTTTATGGCACGCATATGATCCTTAATCATATTGGGGAGGTGGATTACAGATTAGCACTTCCCAGACACTCTAAGATCCATCAACTGTTTCATGTCTCTTGATTAAAGAAAGTGCTCATATTTTATTTTGGGGTTAAAACTAATCTACATGAATTGGATGAACAACGTTCCATTTGGTTGCAACAATATGACATCCTTAACAAAATAGAGCATCATCTATGCTAGTGCATGATCCAAGAAGTTTGAATACAATGGAATGATACAAATCTAAATGACACCATATGAGAACCAACAACCATTCTGTAACACTTTCCACATCTCAATCGTTGAGGAGGCCATCGTTAGTTAATAAGGCCTATGTAGTAGTGTGAACACAATTACTGTAACAAGACTTACTAGAAGGTTCTGCCTACTATAAATTTCTTTCTCTAAAATGTTCATATGGGATATAAAGTACTATATAAAGATATAGAAGCATTGTAAAAAGTTTCTTGGAAATCATTTGTAATCTCATCTATGTCATATTGTAGGTTTCCCCCTCGAAGTGGCAAGTTAACATTACTTCCATATCAACAAAGGTATAATGATTTTCTTCATATTGTTCATTTTGCATGCAATTCTATTACTTTATGTGATATATGTGTGTGTGTGTGTGTGTGTGTGTGTGTGTGTGTGTGTGTTGTGTGTGTGTGTGTGTGTGTGTGTGTGTGTGTGTGTGTGTAATATTTGTTATTTACTATTTGAATATTTCTATTTGTTACATCACACAATATCCCTTTTATAGAACATTGGTAAGAGCATGCTTTCCATGGAATTTTATAATTGTTTCATATTTTGATCCATCAATTTTTCCATTTTCTCTTCCATTTCCCTTTTAAGGATTTCTCTAAAATGTGACAAATACACTATTTTTATCATGCTGCTACTCATTCCATTAACTTGGTTCTTCAGTTGGCATACCTTATTTTCTAAGTCTTCACATTCTTTAGGCATCATGTGTGAGTTCTCTAGAGGTTTATCACCAGTAGAAATTATTGTATAACCATTTTAGATACGATAAAATAAAAATACTCCTTTTTTTTATCAAAATGTTTGAATCACCAAAAATATATCTTTCAATCAAAATTTATTCCCTCTATTTAAAGACCATCTGGTTGGATAACCTTTCTCCTAATATATATCTAAAATTTCATCCTTTCCAAGTATAAAATTTTGGCCTATAGTGATATGATCTATCTTCCTTACAATGCCATAGGTTTTTCCAAAATTTTATGTGCCAATTGAAAGTTATAGTAATTTTCCCAAATCTTGGTAATTCTTGGCCCTTTCTGGAGAGTGAACTTGTATAGAATGCCATGTTAGCCTCATAATACTAAAGTTTCATAGTTTAAGTATTTTACCAGTTTAAATAATTTTAGAATTTTGTTTATTCTCGCTTGTTATGATAATGACACTTATCATACTAATGTGATTATAGGATTGGTTGTTCTCCTATAATTTAGTTTACAGTTGATCTATTTAAACTAGCTCTTTCTTCAAGTGAAATTAAGTAGGTTTTGAGTGTTCACTTTTTTTTCTAATATTTATTTTTATATTAATGAAATTGCATGTTTGAGGACACATGTGTCCGTTTTTTGAATATAATTATAAAATTGACACCCAAAAAACTATGCTTTGTCCTATTTCCAAAGAAATTATTTTCTCTCAAAATGGATCTTTCTATAATTAGATATGACTATTTTACTATGAACACCTATTTCTGAACACCTATTTGAGACTAGTTGTAAAACTAGTTAAAAAACCTAACTTTCACATCTTGCAACTTGAAAGGTATATATAATAAAAATATAATTTTTTTATTACAAAGCCAATGATATTTCTCCTCTGGATCCTGAAAATTATGTCTCGAAAAAAATAATTGTTTTAACAATAACACCTATTTAAAACAAGTTTTAGGACTAATAAAAAACCCTAATTTGAGTAGGTTATAACTCCTAAAGTATAGCAAAAAAACTTGAAGAAAAGGAAGGAGAAGTAAATATATGCCTTGATGATGAGAAAATAATGAATGTGAAGCCTCTTCAAGAGACAACCTTCTTTTACAATAAAACAAATGTACAAAACAATATTCTTTTTAAAACTATGTCTCCTTGGTATATATAAGATACAAAAGTTAGTATATATAAGATACAAAGGATATAATTACAATTAAAGGTTATAGTTGACCATACTAATATAAAACAAAAAGTAATAACTCAATATCTATGTATTTATATAAGGATTAGTATGTGTATAATAAACTTTTTTTTTATGCTGAATGTATATGGACATATCAAACATGGTAGAGTGTGTAAGGATTGGTATGTGTATGGTAATTTTTTTATTTTTTATTTTTTATGCTGAATGTATATGGACATATCAAACATGATTGAGTGTGTTATTTATCTATTGTGTGTTGCATGTTATCAAAGCCTCTAGTCAATCCATTGTTTTGAAATAGTTTGGTGGTGAATTATTGAGGTAATTGAACCATATATGTTTGTTTGCATTGATGTTCCTTCCCTTTCTATTATACATATATAATACACATATTAATATATCATTGTAGATGTGTTATTGTTATATATGAATTTATTGGTTGTGTATGCCTTCTAAACCAATTGTAGGCCATGGAATGTTCCTCCTCGCTAAATTTTTAATCATTGTATTTTATATTTGATGTATTTTGACAATTGGTAATAAAGAGTAATTTTTTTGGGGAAGAGTTTGTTTATTATGATAACAGTTTAAATTATATAAATTATATGAAACTACCAATTGTGCATGACTTTTTCTCATTAATTTCAATGTTCAACCCTACATTCAGATGGATGTGTTATATCTATAAATTATATCAACCAATTGTGTATGAATTTTCTCATTAATTTCAATGTTCAACCTTACATTCAGATGGATGTGTATGTGAATGTGTTTTTTATAAACTTTGTATCGAGATTAGGAAAGATTTTTCAGACTATTACCAAGAAAGATTTGTATGTGTTTTTTTTTAACTTTGTACTAAAGATTTTTCAGACTATTACCGAAAAATAAAATGTAAGGCTATGAACTACGATACCCATCCTCCATATACATTGATTTCAGATATTAACTACGATTAATGCTTGGAGACAACTAGGATAAACTTGATCTCAGCGAACACATGGAATCACAAAGTAGTACTAATTGTAAGTTAGTAACAGTGATGAAGGAAGTGATGACATGACCACATGCCATTGCCTACGAAGATCTTCCAAGTATGGTTATGGTTGGGAAATTTGATTTTCGGCACCAAGTGGCTCTAGCTTTGCGCGAGTGCATCCATGAGCAACCATTGCACAATTAACCCATACAAAATAATAGTTTGTGTTACCTTAACATATTATGATACAATAAGTATATATAGTTGGAGTGAGATCCAACAAACTCCAAATATGGAGATGTAGGTTGATAGAATGTCTCAACAATCTCCTACAAAACCTCAAACCAAATCTCCAAACTTAGTACACAACATTAATGAAAGCATTATCTCTAACACCCCCCTTTAATGCTTACATTCAATCAACTTACAATATTGAAATCACAATTACAAAATTTGTGATTTGTCTTCGTTTGATTGGTCCTCATACACACTTACACCCATCTCTGAACTTCATAGACACACGCTTTTTCTCCCATCATCTTCAAGCTACCACTTCATACAACACAGATAAAACTGCTTCCAACCATCTTTGACGTTTTTTGTACAACCGACGCTTCTCAACTTCCCGAAGGACAATCTTGATACTGAACCATCCTATGGATACACTTCCATCTATTGAATTCCCCCAAAGAGAAAATTTCAATAGTTATATAGGAGAATGATCTATATACTGAATGTCTTCAGTAGTCAGTTTCACAACTTGACCTAATGATCTATATACTGAATGTCTTCAGTAGTCAGTTTCACAACTTGACCTTACATAAAAAATAACTTGTTACTAATGCTCCCGGAGCACGACTCGTCACATCAGTATAGAACAAACTTAGACATAATTAAATTAACAATTTGTTCTCACGTCGTGGATAACCACCAATTTAATTACGATACTCTTCTCTTATAATTGGTTCTTCTTTAAATAATTTTATAAACAAAATGCATTCACATTAATTAATATAACTAATTCACACTAATTACTATACTATAGCTTCCTTCTTCTTTTTTCCTTCTGAACTCCTTCAATCTAGTAAATAAATTATTCATTTTCATCTATCATTGGACGCTGGAAATATTTTAACGGTCGAGCTGGAATGACCAAATTTCGAATGTCCCCATGAACAATGCTTTGAATGGCCTCCATAACATTCTGCGCGGAAGGAAAGCAGTTGTTCAACATTGTCGAAGGTAAGCCTTTGGACTGTGCTTCTGCCATATATGTGTGGCACTACCTACCAGTCAAAGCACCACTCTAGCCACAACATTACATCGATCACACTTTGCTTCACGCATAGGTTGGTCACTCATTGGTCACAGATTGAACCGCTCAATTTCTCAGCGTAGAACAATCTCCAATAAACGATGGTGATCAAACTCGTCCAGCAAAAAAGTCTTCCTCAACTGGAAACAAGATGACAAGCAAAAAGCTCCACAACGTGCTCAATTGGTACACATCGTTACACTCATAACAATTCACACAAATATCAACTCTAATGTATACCTATGCTAATCCTACCAATTTACAAAGGATGGGCTAGGAAGGCTCTCACATATTCCTAAGCAGTCCAATGAGAGATTAATCCCAACCAAGCTCTGATACCAAATTAGAAATTGATAAAGCAACCATTGCACAATTAACTCACACAAAATAATAGTTTGTATTACCTTAACACATCAAGATGCAATACGTATATATAGTTGGAGTGAGATCCAACTAACTCCAAATATGGAGATGTAGGTTGAGAGAATATCTCAACAATCTCCTACAAAACCTCAAACCAAATCCCCAAACTTAGTACAAAATATTAATGAAAGCATTATCTCTAACATAGATTTGGCATATTCCTTTTGAATATGTTACATCTTATTTTTTTTTATAGATCAACATCCTATTTGCTACAAATCATTTGTGATATTTGAGTGGTAGACATACACTATAACTTTAGAGGTTTGTGAAAGGTTTCTTTTTGTTTTTTTTTAGCATGGATAGATTTTTGATCAGAAAAATTTTAAAGGTTAAATTTCACTCATAGATTAACTTTTTATGGTTTTTCAAAAAGAAAAGATTTATCAATTTCTATTTTTCTAAAACAGGTTTATCAAATTTTATAAAATAAAAATATTTTATTTTAAAAATCACCAAATTATTTTAGAAACTATATTAAATCCCTAAAAATTTGAATATTTTTACAAAAATATCATCAAACATGTTATAGTCAGGATCTTAAAATTTAGTAAAATTCACCAAGATTTCTACATTTTAAATACAGATTCATAAAGTTTTACCAATTACAATGATGATTACAAGCAATCTCTAATAAAAAAACTATAACCCAAAACACCATTCAAAACACAAAAATACAAAATTGAATAAATACTTATCCTCTAATCTAAACCCTAATAATAACCCTAATAATAAGGAGGATAACACATCCTCCAATATAATCCCTAATTTCATATGTAAATCCTAGTTTCACTTCCTCGAGCATTGCTTAAAAATTTCACAATCTACTTCTACTTCAATATACTTCTTAGTGCTTTAGCGGATCAACTCAAACAAATTGGATATAACCATCCATGGAACACATAGTTTGTGATTATTTTTAAGCTCGACATATGAATTTATACAAAACATGAATATATATTTTTAATGTAATTTTGAGTAAACATTATATTTATGTTTTTGTTTTATATTAACATTTAATTATGTTGATTTAATAGGTGCTACTTAGCAATATATGTGACACATCTTACTCATCTAGGCTATATGAAATGTTTTTCAATGCAATAAAAAAATGGAATATTATAAGTGACACAAATATATTCTATTGATGTAATTTTATAAATGGGATAGTTGGATATTGATTTGTTTTTCTTATTTGTGATTGTTATTTATTTGTATCTTAATATATTAGAAATATCCTTATGTTAAGATTCAATTTAATATTAATACTTTTCTTCTATATGAAAATAATTTCACATATATATAGAGACATTTTTTTTAATTATACTTTTAAAAAAGCCAACTCATGCTAACTTATAATTTAAAAGTTAAGTTTTGCTTAGAGCCTAAGCTTATTGATATGGATTACCTATTTATTTTTCTTCTTCTATCTTCTATTTTCTTTAATTCAAAGTGACACAAATGTATTTATGAATGGGACAATTGTGTAGTGACACATTACCTAGAGTTTATTAATATAGTAAATGATTTAATTTTATGTTGGGTAGGTTGTTTAACTTAAGGTTAAGGTTGTTGTTTATGTGATGTTTCAACTTATGTTATCATATTGACATATTTTTAACATATTGACATATTTTTGTGTTGAGATTTTATAATTGGACATTAATACAATTTTCTTAGGTGTTTATATGATGTAAATAACTTCACATGCACAATAATTATGAAATATATATGGTTTGTAAAACATTACTATCAAAAAACTTTGTTAATCTAAAAACAATAAAAAAAAATTTAGTTGATGTAATTGTATCTTTTTATAACATGATATAACCACACTTCCCATAAATAAAAGGAAGGGATAATTGTATTTAGAAAGATCCAACTTAGGACTACAATTTTTTTTTAAATAATCATGACTAATTTCTATATTAAGAGAGCATACTAAACAAATCACATAACCAAATAATACAAAATGAGAAGAAAAAACCCTAATTTGTTGATAAAATTCTAAAAAACCAATTCTAATTAACATATTCATACTCCATTCCTATATATTGACAATTATATTATTTTATTTAACAAAAACATTACCTAATAAAATATAACAACCACAAAATGTTATAGAGAATTTACCTTACTAAAAACTTCTTCATTAAAACCAACCAAACCTTCAATGTAAGATCGACTAACCACATATCAATGTCAACCAAGTCTAACGTTACCTACATAAAACACCTGGGTGACTTAAATAAGAGGTCCCAATAAAAATATTGGGTGAAAGTGAAAGATATTGTAGAGATGATGTTGGAGACCAATAATAACATGGAGTCCAATTTGACTTCCAACTCACATTTTCACAAGTGGCTATTCATAAAGACAACAAATTTCTCCGTTTCTTGAAACGATAACATTTGAAGGGTAGATTCTAATGCATGGCCATCTCTAACTTGGTATTCAATGGCTTCTTTTTTAAGACTGATATTGATATTAACATTGAACTTTAAGCATTATCCAAAATATTAGAGAAGGAAAATACTAAGCATCATACAATTTTGAGATCATTGAAATATATATTTATGTGGAAAGGCGTATACCTATTGATCATGGACACATTTAATAGGTTTTTAGTGTTTAATCAGTTTTGTAT
>CBVK0101540249.1:0-13162 GCA_900067695.1 Picea abies | reverse complement strand
GGCCATGCTCAGGTCAATCCTTCTCTCGGTACTCCATGTCTAGGACCTGTAGGCCTCGAGACATGATCTCCTAGTTATCCCTAGAGACCAGGGATAACACTACCAAAGCATATGGAATCCTCGTGCAACTTTCCAAGTATGCTTGGTGCACCCTCCATCATGTCATTTCCAATGGTACCTCAGATTTATTCCTTACACATGGTATCTTGCTCATAAGTGATGTATGAAAGTCAAATTGGGTCTATCTTAATTGGAGGTTAAAGGGTCTTTTCTCATGGTAAAGTCAAATCAAAGATTAAAGGGTCTTTGCTCATGGTAAAGTGAAATTGGGTCTATCTCAATTAGAGGTTAAAGGGTATTTACTCATGGTAAATTCAATTGGGTCTATCTCAATTGGAGACTAAAGAGTCTTTGCTCATGGGAAAGTCAAATTGGAGGTTAAAAGGTCTTTGCTCATGGTAAAGTCAAATTGGAGGTTAAAAGGTCTTTGCTCATGATAAAGTCAAATTGAGTGTACCTCTCAATTGGAGGTTAAAGGGTGATGATATCTTTGCTTCTAAATCAAAATATTGAACATTGGATGCATGACATCTTTGTTGAATAAGTAGCAACATTGAACATTTGGAGGTTAAAGGGTGCATGTATCTTTGGTCCTAAGTGTTATATAGTTATTTTCCACATGATTACCTGATGGATATTCTCTAGAGGTTATCGAGTTGAAACATTGAGTTATGTCACTTTTCCCTTAAGTATACTCCATCGTTTTTCCTGGTCGTGAGTTGTCCTTTTACAGATCATGACCCAAATTGATGGTCGAACCTTGCTTTATTTCCAATAGTGATCGATCGCATTTTGCAGGAATGCAGGGTGTGACTGGGTCTATTACTCTCAAATTAGGAATTGTTACAACGAGACGAGATCAAGCTCAATTTTTTCGTAATTCGACCTTGAGAAGCTTGTTATTTTGAGTGTCTGAGAGTTATCCACCATCTCATCTCTTTCATCCTATGTATTGAGGGTTTCTCATGGGAAATATGGAGGAAAAGTAAGAGTAAACTTATAATGTCAGATTGATTACAGAGCTTGGGCAAGGAAATTGGGAGAAGCTTAATCAAGCTATTTGTTTGTAAGTTGTAAACATTTTTCTTTATTAATAGAAGATGCACATGATTTTCCCCTCTAACTGATTGTATATGGTGATTTTAATTTTTCTAGAGAGTTAATATTTTCATGTCTTTATGTCATATCATTAGATCTATCAATATTAGTACATGTTGAATTTGATCTTGTGAGAGGTGTTTGTTGGTGTTCTTATGTGTTCAGACCCATGTTCGTGAAATTCAAGTATATATTCAAAGGAGAGAACGGCAAAGGAACGTGCAAGGATGATCATCAAAGTATCAGGTATGCTTCTCATCCTCTTATCTCATAAATATTCTCATGTATGATTAAGATCTAGGAAAATATATAGTTTGCATCTCTATTTAGTATTAGGTCTAGGAAGAGCCTAAGGGAGGTGACTCTTGTTGTGAAAGTGAAGGATATCTTCAAAGGAGAGAATGACCAAGGAGCATGTAGGGACAACCATCAAAGTATCAAGTATGCTTCTCATCCTCTTATCTCATAGATCTTCTCATGTTTGATTAAAATCTAGGAAAATCTATAGTTTGCATCTCTATTTAGTGTTAGGTCTAGGAAGAGCCTAAGGGAGGTGATTCTTGCAAGGTACATTTATCCTACAACAGACTGGTGACCATACTAGGGAAGTCATTACTGTTTGTTTAGTTTTCTTCCTCAATTTTTAAATTCATATTCTCAACATCCTTTCATGTTTTAAGCCTCATTTTTTGTTTTCATTCTGCCCATAAGTCTTTTTTGAGTCTATTTGAAAGTGTTCAGTCCTAGATTTTCCTTAGATCTATTAGTTTTCTCACTTGTACGATCATGGTCATGGGTTTCCTGTGCACATAGAATGAAAACCCCCTTTTGATCGCATGTTGCTCCACTACCACACATGACCACCTAAAAATCAGTGTGACCAATGCTAGGGGTCACAAGTATCTCCATGTACAAAGTGCAACCAATCGCTTTGTATTAACTGGAAAGGAGTGACCAACCACTAAAAAGTTGTGTTTTGGAGGGACATCCTTCAAATCCAGACCAAATATGCTTTCCAGTTTTTCTTACAATCTCACAAATATTTCTCATATTTGTTTCAACAATCATTGCTGCAACCTTTTTCAAGTCATTTGAAAACTATTTTTTAGCATTGAAAGCTTGGGTTTTCTGCATTGAAGACATCCTTGTGATTGAATATTTTATTCCTCGGGTGCTTATTTTCTTCATCTTATTTATCTTTTGAGTTCTTTGCAAGTGTCATTGAATCATTTCATTTTGATTGAAAGCAAGAGCAAAAGAAGAGTCTCTTTTGAGTTTTCATGCAATTTGGAAAGAAGAAAACAAAAGCTTTGCATTTTACTTTCATAGGTGGAGTGTTTTTGGTACATATTTTAGAGCTTGTCTTTGTTTTAGGATTTCAAGGACATTAATTTGATAGTTTGCAATTTCAAATTTTATCCATTTGAAAAAGGAAAAGTGAAAGTTGCATGCTTTTGGGTGTTTATTTACATTAAGAAGAAAAAGATCTCTTCTCCTTCCCTTAAATACAATTCATTGAAAGATAAATCTTTGCATCTCATTATTTTTGCATGGTTTTGGAGTCAAGTCATCACATTATCCGTTTCATATTTATTCACCCTTCTGAGTAAGGAACAACCATTGAAATTAACCAACGTGCTTAATGAAATTAATTAGACATATTTTGTTTTATAGCACACCAACAATAATATAAGGATAGGGCCTTTGGATTAGGGTGATGTGAGTAAACTATCCAAGTCTTTAGATGAGACTATATAATACTAGAGAGAGTAAAAATATAGTAGTAGCAATTAACGTTATTCGAGAAAGCTCCTCTCACACAGGAGTAAAAAATGAGGTCAAACAAAGTGATTGATTGATATTTCCCCTATTCCTTTCACCTAGTGGGACTATTGCAAGTTTGGGGATTTGAAGAGTGGCAAGTCCTTGAGGTGACACCACTTATTCTTTGTTTGTTGGCTCGTGAATTTATGTCTAGTATTCCCAAGCCCATTTTATAGTCTTGACTGTCAACTGTACCCCCCCCGATCGTTTGTTGTGAATTGGTAAACATAGTAACCTATCCTAGAATTCCACACAGGTGATTGTAAGGGGGGTTCCTTCTGCAAATAAGGTTCCTTGTGGTACCTCCGAAAGACGTTCAATCTCAGATTCAACAAAACATGAGGGTATTTTATTGCAGGCTCTTACTTGAACCTTGGGGAACTATTGTGGGAATATTATCGTAATTGTTTCTCATATCTTCGTTGATGGCTTGATATCCCATCTTCAGAAGATCCTTTCACCTACTGTTTTCTTGTTTGATTACTTTCATATTTGTTAGGGGTTTGTTCTTTCAACATTCATAGTTGTCCTTAGGGATCATTATTTCTATAATATTTTCACCTTGGTTGACCAAGGTCTTCGAAGATCTCATAGAATGCAAGGGTTGTATCTTGAAGAACATGATCTTCCACACAACCCTTCTAACGAAGGAACTATTAATGAAGAGGTTGCTTCTGAAATTGGGAGTGTAGCTCTCTTGAGTGACCATCTCAAAGGGGCGGTTGAAATCATTGAGGAAGGCTCTGTCCCTCCCACAAATTCCCCTTTTACTAGTCCTTATAACCCACTACTTGTTGAGATTCCTTCAACAAGGTTTATTGATTATTTTTCTTCATACCGCTTACCACACAGTATGTACAATAGGTGATCTTCTGACATGGACACAAATCCACCTAATTATATAGATGGAGTGGTGATATCCCCACTTGACCCTAAGATAGTTGTTCTAGCATGCATCACTACTATTGCCACTTATCCTTTGTGGGGAACGATGTGACCCATGTTACCCTATCACAAAAACCAACACAACTTATGTCCCCACCTCTATAGCTGCACACATGTATACACCAAGTGATCTACTTGGATGTTCTATACTTTTTCCCTCTAGTCAGGTGTCCAGCAGTGCTGCTACATCGGGCCCTATGACAAGTAGGTTATTTCCCCCCCTTTCAGTCAAGTAGGTAACACAATGACAACCTCACAAACTATTCATCCTACAAAAATGGTGCAAGTGGGAAGTTCTTCTATACCTCCCACTGGGGGAAAATTTCAACTGGGGAGAACCCTCAACCGTAGGGCCATATTCAACATGGGGGAAATAACCAACATGGGGGAAATAACCAACATGGGGGAAACAACCAGTTTGGGGGCAATATCTAGTTTGGGGGCAATCCCTTACCATAAACTAGCTAGGGAAATCCCTTACTAGAATCCAACCTCAATATTGGGGAAAGACCATTCTGGTAGGCCCTACATGCCATTATATTGGCCTACCATATTCGGGAGTTGTAAACACTCCATGGGGTCAACCTAATATGACGAGCATCCCTATATAAGAAGATTTTCCTGTTCAACCTACGAAACATATGTTTCATACTCCCCAACCCTCTCAACAACAATATATGGGAGGACCATCATGTTTTACCATGCCATCACAACCTGTATATGGTCCTACTGGTATCCCAATGCTGCATCAATACTACTAGTATTCACAATCAAACCAACAACTTCCCTTTTTGGATACATTAGATATGAAGGATTTATCTTGTTTAACTAATGATCCCATCCAACATGCCCCATTTTGGCCACCCATCCCTACCAAACTACCCTCCAATATCTTGAAGTTCGACGGGAAGCCTAGAGAAGATCCTAACAATCATTTAATGACCTTCCATATTTGGTGTTCTTCTAACTCCTTGATAGATGATTGCATTTGATTAATACTTTTCCAGAGAATTATCATAGGTTCAGAAACAAAATGCTATATCGAGCTATCGTGAAACTCCTTTGTCGACTTTAATTCTCTTGCTATGGAATTTCTGACCCATTTCCAAATGCCAATCTGGTATGAGACCGGTACCAAGATTCTAACCTCTCTTAGGTAATCCACCTCCACTCATATTTATGATCATATTCATGAATGGAGGTAGCGAAAATGGTTGATTAAAGCTGCAATTCCAGATCAACTCATGACAGATTGGTTTACGAAGTCACTCTTGCCCCCCATTGCTAGAGATGTCACCATGGGAGGTGTTGTTATTGAGGAGAAAGAAATCAACCATGATCGATATTTGTACTTGGTATATTCTCAATCCAACACATTGTATGATATGATTCCTCATGCTCCTCAATGGTCGAATGATTCATTAAGACCATCCCCAAAAGCCCATGTTGATGGCATGATAGGTTCCATAAAACTACAATCTACGACCCAATCAACTAGGCAACAAGGAAATCCAACCTCCACCCCATCCTCATCCCTCTCCTGCACAAACCCCCAAGGTTAATGTGGTTCAATCCACTTCATCTCAACAACCTGGAAGCAAGAAGAAAAAAAAGTGTAAATCCAAAAAAAATTCTAACTAGTAGGAGAGTACATAAACCCAAGACTCCAATGCTGGGTGAAAAAACAAAAGAAAGGTAAAATATCCTTACATGGTATGTAAGGAGGACCACTTCACCAAAGACTTCCCTTGCCTTGCCAAGGTTCATAAATACCTCAAGTGAGGGGGATCTCCTTTTCAACCAACGATATTAACCAATCCTTTCCCCCCCATCAACAACAAATGGTAGCACAAGCTCCTGCACCCCCACTCAGGGGAAACACAAGGTCCTCAACCACGAATATTATGATGGTTAAATATATGGTGGCACTATCCACCAGAGAAAATAAATACGACTCCTAATAAGGGGAACCTTCATCTAAGGATCCGCCACCGACTAAACCACCCAATGGCCCTCTCACTTTAGAGAAACTAGCTTCTGAACTTGCAATATTCCCTCCAAAAGGGGTACTTCGATGGACTACCCATAATATGAATGCTCAGGCAGCTCAACACTATAGTATAGTCAAATATCTTGCCCAAGAACCATGTGCCATGTCAACACTCAAAGTATTGCAAAGTTTTCCTTCACAACATAAAATATTTCTATCTGCCATAGGGGTAATCGACACTTTGTATTCAAAAATTATTTCCTTTGACACAAAACAGAGAGAGTCACATCTCTCACACCAACTAGCATTGAAAATCATAGTTGGTTGTCTTAACAAGAATATATTTCATACGGTGATCGACGAAGGAGAGACCACTTGCATTATGTCTTTGTCATGTTGGAAAGCCCTTGGTTCTCCTCATCTCACCACACCCCAAACCATCCTAAAAGGTTTTGATGGACATTTTTTCAAACCCCATGGATTTCTCACCTTCTTATCCATTGAGCTCGCGGGAAAGCTTGCCTCCATAGAAGTCAAAGTGGTGGATGTATCACTTGACTATAATCTGCTCTTGGGTTTCACTTGGTTCTACTCAATGAAGGCTATTGCATCCATTGTCTTTCACATCTTATGTTTTCTCCATCAAGGAAATATAGTCACCATCGACCAACTCAATTATTGCACACCTGAGTTGCGAGCTAATCCTAGCACCAACGTGCCTTTTATAGGTGAGTCTTTCGGGGGGGGATACAAAAGTGTCGGTATAGGTATGTTTAAATATCCATCTCTTGTGTGGATATTCCCCCTTCCTACACCCAATACTACCCATATCGCTCCTATCAACATGATTTTCTCATCTATTGGTGGATCCCTCAGGTTTGTTGATCCTTGGGTGGTACCTCATCCTGAGGATGTTGACTCATACAGAGCATCCATCCCACTCACCACAATTGATATTTTCGATTTGGCAATCCCATCAACATATGTTGATACTAGTCAAAAACTCCACTCTCATGTGGAGTGTGATAAAAATTCTCAGCCCGTACGGGTTGTTGACTCTCTCAATTCACATGATTTATTAGATGTCAAGTTGCCTTCAGAAGAGGACATTCCAAAAGTCAGGGCTTCCTTTGATAAGCCTAGAGAGGATGAGAATCCTCACACCTTCCTTCTCCCCAATTTGGAACTGATGAGAGCTAACATGATGAGTCTTGATTCAAAACTGGGGGCATTCGCTGGGACATCTAGTAGACCTCCCAATCTTGACCCTTTTCCACCTCGGTTATCTTTTTCAGAACTTGCCACTAAATTCTCTGCTATCCCTTTCGTCGAAGATTTGTGTTTTGTACTTATTTATTGTCTTGATGGATCCTATCAAGGAGCTTCCATAGCTCATGAAACCACTCATGTTGAGTATCTTCGTATGCATAAATTTATTCCTACGTGGCATGGCCCTTGCATGATTTGTTTTATGATGCCAACAATAGCTCACAAGTTCATCAATTATGAAAAATATCATTGGCCTGAGCCTAACAATGGGCTCTACTTGGTGTAAATTATCAACATGTGTAGTGCCTTGTACATAGGTGTGTGGTGTGAGTGCCTTTTTTTTGTGTACGCCATATCCAAAAAATCCAAAAAACATTTTCTTTTTGAGATTTTTCTATACATTTTGACCTTGGAATCTAGTTTACATGTGTTAACAGGATTCTAGGGAGATTTTTCTTACACATATGGGGACATCCATTGAACTTGAGGTACGTGTCACTAAACTAGCATATAGGGATATCTTTTTCTTTTCATTTTCCACCTTGCATTATTAACCGTCCATACCACCAACACTATTCCTTAGGTTTAAATATGATCGCTTACAACACTAGCCCTTCCATTATTTTCACGTCGTATTTCTGATGGTAGAGCCTACACCTCATGGGAATCCTAGCGTAGCACCCATTGATATTATTTGATTCCTATGTTGTATTTATAGGGCCTGGGAACCCTCTGTAGTACTTTATCCCCCAAATTTGAGCCTCATTCTAGCCACATCCAATGGGGGTTTCTGAACATTTGTGTTATTTAAATGATCAATATTTATTAGTATTGTTTCCCTGTTGCTTATTGCCGCTACATTACCATTTTATTTTGTTGCTTATCACACCAAATCCATGCTTGACCACTATGCATTTATTTTCTCCCATTTTACAACACCCCTGGACGAGAATTGCTATTACGAGTGGTCATCATTTTTCGTCACTTGTTCTCTCCAACCGAGATTACTATTACACCTTTTTCGCGCTCGGTAACCAACCATGACAAAGGTACACCCTAGAGTCTCCTTTAATCTTTTTTCAAACTCCCTAAACATGAAAATATTGTCAAGTGAGTTTGTTTCCTTTCCCACTCATTAAATGGATTTGAAATGATGTATATTTGATGTAAGTTTATTAACCCTTTTTCGGATCGGATGGACTAATTACAAAAAAATAATAATCTATCCCACCTTGGCTAGAAGAGTTCTTCCTTGTATTGTTTTATACTTTTTTGGGCTCGGGGGACTAAATTTACGAAAAAGAATACCCTTGGATTCTTCTTTAATTTTTTTTTAGACTTTCTAAACGTGAAAATATTGTTGATTTTACCTTCTATGGACTCATAAAATTATACATTGAAGGACCCATATGGAATCAAACCCCTCCTTCTTCAAGTTCGTTAAACATGCAATGAGGGACTCATCAAATATGAGCCATATCGAGCATCTGTTACCCTCCTCAAGCTCTTAAAAAAACAAAGGGGTACTTATCATTCATGACGAGGGAAAATTTGAGGGGTTTTCAGTCTAGTCATCTTCACAAATGACAGTTGTCCATCGAGTCACCCTTGAACAACGCACCCATTTTACATCTACGTACCATAGTTGGGTTATCCATTGCCTCTGAATCACTACCATCTCCTTGAGTTTTTAGACTCCACCAAATGATCACTCTTCCAGTCTCCCATGTTGAGTGTTTTGTTCATTATTGATTCAATGTTTCCAAGTCAAGTTATTTGTCATGTCGTTTTGTTCAAGGGAAGTTCGCCTGTGCCGACCATTTTCAGTCCTCCAGCCCATTTATCCTGGACATCACTACATCAATTATTCTCTACTTTAAACACCATTTACCTTTGTATGTTTCGTGTCGATTGATGGGGGATACATCAAAGCCCTCCTTCGATGGATTTCATCCTGTCGACACTAAATCATTATCTAGGATCAAAATCTAGAAACCAATTAGTACCTAGAAGTGGAAACATTGAACATGAGATGTATGATAAAGTAAAATCGAAATATATTTCAATTGGTCTCTTAAGGGTGAGCACACACTTTTGCGAAATAATTGGCATTGGATGCATGGTACAAAGGCTAATAAAGCTACTAAACATTAGAGGCAAATAAACCCACCAAACATTGAATGCATGGTAAATGGGCAAATAAAGTTCCCAATTAGTGTTGTCACTTTAGTCAATGATGGGGGTCTCTAGAATCTCTCATTGAGGCATCATCTAAATGTCTTATAGATATTTTTAAATATGTAATAATGTATGTTTGATATGTTTTTCAATGGAGTGTTGTTTTATTAACTTTGTATAGAGTTGTATCGAGCTTTGTTATCATCAGGTGATGGTTGTACATGTGTAGTAAGGGAACAATGACCTATTTACAAAAATGATAAGTGATGAAAGGTTATCAACATGTCTAGTTCTTAAATGAATATGGATACATGTGTAGCAAGTGAACAATGACCTATTTACTTAGTATAACAAATGGACATTGGAGCAGAGAGTACAAAAGGCCAACACTTAGCATAGTAAAAAAATCACTTTGTTATGAAAATTTAGTATAACAACTAATAAATGGACACTGGAGCATTAGAGAAGGAATTTAAGAATGCACTGGCCAAGCATTTTGAAAATACAAAAAATACGTTGAGCATGCACTTAGAAATTGCACATAGTAAAATTTTAAGGACCCCAAATAACATCAAAGGTAGATATTCACCTATAAATGTAGATATTCCATCCTTGTGAGATTTACATGAGCCAAGAATCAAGGCAATCTTCTTTGAAGATGCAATTTGAATTTCCTATACAATTCAAAATTTGTGTATTTCTATATTTAAATTTGGGCCTAAATGCACATGAAGAGGACACTACTTGTTAAGGAATATGAAGAAGAGACAGTGGAATAGCCTCACTGTAACTAATAATAACAATTGGTCAGTATGGATTTAATCCTCATATAGTCACTAGTTCAAATCATGTGGGTGCCTTTGTGATACCTTTTCAGAGCTGTCAATTCATGAAAAAAAAACTTGCTTTTTGAATGTATGGAGATGTAGTCATTAGTTGAAGAAGAATTAATGAGCATGTGATGAAAAATATGTTGAGGACACATGATTCTTTTGGAGCATATAAAATGTATATCCATATGATTCTTGGAGGGAAAAAATATAGGTCGTTGAATGAAAATATTTTTTCTTTTTCCAACAGTGTTATATCATATACAAAAACTAGTTGATGGAATAAGGCTCTGAGGGAAGAAGTTCCTTGGTTCAACAGGTGACTTTGATCGAGATTTAGTTCAACATTTCATGGTCTAGAGATATTTTTATCATCTAGTTCATCTTGGGAGGTCATTATTAGCTTTCTATAGTGAATTTAATAGATAAAGCCATATTTTTGTTGTGGTTGGGACTTGTAAATATCTCTTGGCTACACAATGTCCACATGGAGATCATTTTGTTGTGGCTTACCCATTCTTCATTCATGAAAACTAATTGGATTATGTCAGAACAACATCTCAGGGACAAATTCTATACAATGGAAATAAATGAAGCTCTGATGGCTAAAAGGGGGCCAAATATGGACGAAATTGAATGAAATTCAGACTTATCAAGGAAATAAATGTGCCGAAAAATCTCACGGACATTCTATTTGGAAGTGTTGTCACATTACTTAATGATGATGGTCTCTAGAATCTCTCATTGAGGCATCATCTAAATATCATATAGATCTTTTTAAATATGTTAGAATGTATGTTGGATATGTTTTTTAATGGACTATTTTTTTATTAACTTTTTATAGAGTTGTATCGAGCTTTGTTATCATTGGGTGATGGTTGTACATGTGTAGTAAGTGAAGAATGACATATTTACAAAAATGATAAGTGATGAAAATTTATCGACATGTCTAGCTCTTAAATGAATATGGATGCATGTGTAGTAAGTGAACAATGACCTATTTACTTATCATAACAAATGGACATTGGAGCAAAGTGTATAGAAGGAAAACACTCAACATAGTAAAAATATCACTTTTTTTAATGAAAAGTTAGTATAACAACTAATAAATGGACACTGGAGTATTAGAGAAGGCATTTAACAATGCACTGGCCAAGCATTTTGAAAATACAAAAGATAGGTTGAGCATGCACTTAGCAATTGCACATAGTAAACTTTTAAGGTCTCCACATAACATCAAATGTAGACATTCATCTACAAAAGTAGATATTCCATCCCTGTGGGATTTACATGAACCAAGAATCAAGGCAATATTTTTTAAAGACGCAATTTGAATTTCCTTTATAATTCAAAAATTGTGTAATTCTATATTTAAATTTGGGCCAAAATGTATGTGAAGAGGACACTACTTGTTAAGTAATATGAAGAAGAGATAGTGGAATAGCCTCAATGTAACTAACACTAACAATTGGTTAGTGTGGATTTAATCCTCATCTAGTCACTAGTTCAAATCCAGTGGGTACCTTTGTGATACCTTCTCAGAGCTATCAATTCATGAAAAACAAATCTTGTTTTTTGAATGTACGGAGATGTAGACATTAGTTGAAGAAGAATTAATGTGCATGCGATGAAAAATATGTTGAGGACATAGAATTCTTTTGGATAATATAAATGTATATCCATATGATTCCAGGAGGGAAACCATATAGGTCGTTGAATGAAAATATTTTTTCTTTGTCCAACAATGTTATATCATATACAATAACTAGTTGATGGAATAGGGCTCCAAGTGAAGAAGATCCTTGGTTCAGCAAGTGACTTTGATCGAGATATAGTTCAATGATACATGGTCTAGAGATATTGTGGTCATCTGGTTCATCCTGGGAGCTCATTATTAGCTTTCTATAGTGAATTTTAATAGATAAAGCCATAATTTTATCATGGTCAGGACTTGTAAATATCTCTTGTCTACACAATGCCCACATGGAGATCATTTTTTTGTGGATTACCCATTCTTCAATCATGAACACTAATTGGAGTATGTCAGAATAACATCTCAAGGCCAAATTCTATACAATGGAAATCAATGAAGCTCTGATGGTTAAAAGGGGGGCAAATTTGGATGAAATTGAATGAAATTTAGATTTATCAAGGAAAAACATGTGCCGAAAAGGATTATGGACCTTCTGTTTGTATATAATTCAACTTTGAGATTACAAAACATGGATCTCATCCACGACAATCCAATATTTTTACCAATTCTACACACCGCTATTGAAATTTATTATTCATTAACACATTCTCCTCTCTAGACATTATTATTATTGATTAATAATTATTATTGATAAAATATAGGAGTGATCTGTTTTAAAATTTTAGATTGAGAAAAAGTTAGTAATACATTATAATGAACCTACAGTTAGAGTAGAGTTTGAGAGAACTCACATGAAGATGATGGTTGAAAAAGTGGCAATGAGGTGATTAGGAACGCAAGGGTGCACACATTCTCATGAACGTGCATGTGTTCTCATGAACATGCACACGTTCTCACGAACGTGCACACATTCTTGATTTTCTAGCATCAACATTCCATGAATCACCGCCAAGGATGCCAAGTCAGTGCCACTGACCGGTCCATTTCACCAATAGAAAACATTGTTTGTTTTGAGAAATATTGAGTAAATTGAAGAGAGCTTGACAAACCATTGCCAAACGTGTGGTCTTCAATTGATTTCATACAAGTATTTTGATGGAATTTGAGTTTTTTATTTCATAATTTTTTTAAATGATAAGAAATAAATAAAATTTTATTTTTCTCTTATTAAATTTCATCACACTTAATTATATGGAGCTTGGAGAAAATCCAAACCCAACATCACCACAGGAATACAGACCAAACCCCATGTTGGTCTTCGGTTTTGATCATGTTTTTTTGCCTATATTATATTCCACAGACCTCCATTTATAT
>CBVK0101540156.1:0-11271 GCA_900067695.1 Picea abies | reverse complement strand
TGGATTTTGTGTTGGGACTGCCAAGAACACAAAGAGGATTTGATTTCATATTTGTGGTGATGGATAGATTTTCAAATATGGCACACTTTATCCCATGCCAAAAGAACAGTGATGCACCACATGTTGCAAATATTTTTTTCAATGAAGTTGTGAGACTTCACGGACTACCCAGAAGCATTGTCTAAGATAGGGACACTAAATTTACCGGTCACTTTTGGAGAATGTTGTGGAATAAATTGGGGATAGATTTTTCCTTCAACTCAGCTTATCACCCTCAGACAGATGGGTAGATTGAAGTGGTAAGCAAAATTTTGGGAAATTTATTGAGGAGTCTGGTCACTAAGCATCATAACCAGTGGGATTAGATTATGCCGCAACAAAAATTTGCATACAATGACTCAACAAACAAGAGCATTGGAAAGATACCATTCCAAATATTGTATGGAATGCAACCCAGGGGAGTATCTGAGTTGATAGACTTGGGACAGAGTGATATTAGGAGCGTTGGAGTAGAAGATTTTGCTGCAAAAATGCAGAATATCCATAGCCAAATCAGAGGATAGTTGTAGAGTTCTAACCAAGAGTACAAGCGCAGAGCTTATAAACATCGCAGGGAACTTCAATTTGAAGTAGGATATTAGGTTCTGGCACATCTTAGAAAAGAAAGGTTCCCTAGGGGAACATATAACAAGTTAAAGATGAAGAAGATAGGACCATGTAAGATCTTGAGGAAGTTTGATGCAAATGCCTATGAGATTGAGTTGCTAGATAATGTGGGAATATTGCCCATATTCAATGTTTAAGACATGTATCCTTACAGGAAATATGACATAGAGGGATCAGAAGATCAAGAGAAGATTCAATGTGAGAAAAAAATGCCCATAGTAGAAAAACCACAGATGGAGAAGAAGATCTTGAGGAAGTTTGATGCAAATGCCTATGAGATTGAGTTGCTAGATAATGTGGGAATATTGCCCATATTCAATGTTTAAGACATCTAGCCTTACAGGAAAGATGACATAGAGGGATCAAAATATCAAGAGAAGATTCAATGTGAGAAAAAAATGCCCATAGTAGAAAAACCACAGATGGAGAAGATTGTTGATCAGAAGATTGGCAAACAAACCAGGGGGAAGACCTATTTTGAATATTTGGTCAAGTGAAAGGGACACCCAATAGAATATGCCAGTTGGGAAAATGAATCTGATATCCAGAAGCATGGAAAGTCCATGTAGGAGCTCATGGATAGGAGTCCATGAATTTTTTTCAAGGGGAGTATGATGCAGGACCACCATTAGAGAGCACACAGAGCAGGACCACTCAGTGCCTGGGAATATTTTTGGAATATCAACGTTGGCAGTCACGACCAATATTTTGAAGCACGCTTGAACTCAGTACCAGGAAATATTTTGAAGCACGCTTGAACTATCGTAAGCGAAGTGGGAGTTTCCACTCCTGCTCTGGAATATGATTGAACTAAGATAGTTGTTATGTTAGGTTTTGGAGTAGACAAGTAGTCGAGGGGAACCCTAAGGACCCTCTGAGATAAATAGAGGTTTTGTACGCCCAAATTAGGTTGTTGCAAGTTAGTAGGATATTTCTAGATTTTAGTTGTTGTTTTGATTATAGTTGTAGCCACTTTTACTTTTGAATGAAGATAACAGAGGAAAATTGACCCAATGCATGGTGTGGAAATTTTTTGCAATTCCCTGTTATTTTGTTTTCATAAATAAATTAATTTCGTTCAGTAGATGGAACTATGAATGTTAGTATAAGTTTCAATTGTTTCTCTTCTATCGAATCGGTGCAAGGTGTGCACACAGAACGCAAGGAGTGCGCTGACGAGATCTGTTTTGGTTCCGAAGCTCAAAAGAGATAGCACAAAACTTTCCCCTTTGCAAGGAGTGAAAAGTGACTACTGCAAGGCGTGCACAGTCATTCTCAAGAACTCAAACCTTGCATAAGAATCAGTTTCAAGGTGTGCATCGAGAAAAAGAAGAATGCCAGGAGGGTGAGAAGAAATTATTTTCAAGAAATCCTTCAGATCTGAGTTATCGAAAATTCCTGAAACATAAGGAGTGTGCGGGAAGTAGAAACCTTCACGAAGGCCAAGCTCAGGAGGGATATCACTTTTCATAAGTGTAGTTGAGATCTGAGAGACAGACTCGTAGGAGGTTCAAAGGTGAAGACCTTTGAATAATTATAAAATCTTCTAAGTTGAATGAAACCAGAAGCTCAAGAGGAGGAGCGACAGTGGTCGTTGGATCACAGCGCAAAGGATCAACAACCTTCTGATCAGAACAAGGTGCACGAGATTTAACGCTTCGTATGCACAGGAGAGAGAACTCATCAAGTTTTGAGACTTGAGATTTTCAAATCCTGAAGAGCCGGAGAGCCGAAGTGAAATCTTAGTCATTCAATCATCTGAAGCAGACCCAAGTCATCATATCGTCTGAAGTGAACCTCGGGTGTCAGATCAATCAAGTGAATTTGAGCCGTCAGATATCGTGAGCTCAGGAGGGAGCGAGTTTGAAACTTGAGATTCTCGAAGTGCAAAGCGTCGGAGAATCGAAGCGAATCTAAACCATTAAATCCAGAAGAGTATGTGCCGGTGGGTTGTGAGATCTAGAGGAAGGAAAAGGTGAAGCGTTGAAACACCCGAAGCCCGAAGAGCCGAAGAGTCGAGAGTCGTCGATCTGTAAGTGGACACTTGTGTTGTGAGATCTAGAGGAAGGAAAAGGTGAAGCGTTGAAACACCCGAAGCCCGAAGAGCCGAAGAGTCGAGAGTCGTCGATCTGTAAGTGGACACTTGTTAGCAGATCGCAAGCTCCAGGAAAATTGTAGTGGGGTTTCAATTTGAGAACTGAGACTATCGAATCCCGAAGACCCGAAGTGAATCTGGGCCGACAGATCTAGAGGAGACGTGGCGTGAATCCGTGGATTATGAGTAAAGTCCTGAAGTGATTCATAGCCATCAGATCTAAGAGAGACATGGCATAAATCCATGTACTCTGGGTAAAGACCTGAAGTAATCCTCGATCATCAGATCAGGAGGACACGCATCAGTGGATCACAGCCTTCGGATAAAATCCATTTGGAAAAGGGCGAAGTTTGAGATTTGAGATCTTAGAAGTCTGAAGACCCGAAGGATATCTCGACCATTGATCGAGAAGAGGGACATAGGATCATTGATCTGAGTTGAAAGGTCAAACACCCGAAGTGAAGGCAGGACCATTCATTTTGAGGACAGGTGTCTGCAAATCTTCCACTTCAGAAGATTGCCCTGCAAAGGAAACCAAGGTTTGATATTTGAGAATTCTGAAGTCCGAAATTCTGAATCAACCACAGTCGTCAATCTGGGAGAAGGAGGTCTGAACCGTTGACCCCAAGAAATGGATCTCGGTCGTTCGTTCGAAATAACCATCAAGATCGTGAGATCGATGGTCATCTTGCATTGCGGGGATAGAAAGTGCTTGATCTTAACAAGATTGAGGGTGGGCCGCAATCGGGACCACGGTTTTAAGGAGAAGACACATGGAGGCTCAGGGTGAATTGTGGGGTGAAAACTAGTTTGACACCAAACTAGTCTTGAATGTGCCCACAATCGCACGTAGGCGTGAGGTCATTGCCCAAGGTCACATCTAAGAAGGGGCCAAGAGAAAAGGCTCTAACACCAACTCTGAGATTTCGCAGAACACGAAAGGGAAGGTCACGGGTATCGTGAAGCCTGCGCAGGGAGCTGAGACGACCTATGTTTAATACAGAACGAGACCAGTAAGGTTTCAGAGAGTTGTTTGACTCCAGAATCGAAGATCCTGACCGGGAGGTCGTGCAGCCCTTAGGAGAGAAAGGGGTCTGCACCAAGTGGTATCAGAGATGAATTTTTTCTTACAGACAGCAGGCAAACGAGAGGAGACAAAAGAACTCGAAGTTGTACTCTGTGTGTGAGAGACAGTTGACACAATGCCACCGAGAAAACGAGTGGAACCACCTTTAGCCAATCGGGTTGTAGAAAGGGAAATGTGAGAACTTCATGCAAGATTAGAGGCGATGGAGGCAACGTAGAGACAAGCACCTGATGTTGGACATATCATTGATGCAAAGAGTGAAGAAGTAGAAGT
The DNA here is from genome assembly GCA_900067695.1 of Picea abies. Lineage (NCBI taxonomy): Eukaryota > Viridiplantae > Streptophyta > Pinopsida > Pinales > Pinaceae > Picea > Picea abies. The sequence goes on along the minus strand of CBVK0101540156.1, from coordinate 7,150 downwards.
CGAAGAAGCTGTAGGAGAGGATGTTGTCGAAAAACGTTTGCTGAGAGCAGTTGTTAGATTGGAAGCCAGAGCCAAGATAGAGGTCTCAATGTATGAAGGCAATTTAGATGTTGAAGAGCTGTTGGATTGGATAAGATCCATGGACAAACATTTCAACTATGAAGATTTCGATGAAGAGAAAAGGGTGAAACATGTTGTCATCAGGCTAAAAGGACATGCAGCATTGTGGTGGGATGAACAACAGGCTGAGAGGAGAAGCAAAGGAAAACAGACGATAAAGAAGTGGGACAGAATGGTAGCTAAGTTGAAGGCTAAGTTCATGTCAAAATGTTATCAGATCAATATGTTCAAGAAGTTGCAAAACCTGAGACAAAAGAGTATAACAGTTAAGGAGTACACATAGGAGTTCTGCATGTTGAACATCAGAACTGGACAAAGGGAGAAAGATGAAGAAAAAGTTGTCAGATATATAAATGGCCTGAGGTATGAAATCCAAGATGAGCTCAACATGATGTCAGTAAGGATAGTGGAGGATGCTTATTAGTTCGAAGATCCTGACTGGGAGGTCGCGCAACCATTAGGAGAGAAGGGGGTCTAGACTAGTAGATCAAGTTATTGCATCATAGGACAAAAAAAAAACTTAGAAATGAGCAGGGCATGCATGAGTTTAGACCAATGTTATATATTGAGCTTGGAAGAGGGCCTTTAGGAATGCATAGGCTTAGGAAAATGGAAAAAAATTGGATAGCAGATCTAGGTGCTAACATTACCTATTTCCAAAATACTAAATTTAGACATAGAAAAATGGGATATCATGGAGATAGATGTGTGATGTGTACACATAGATAACAAAATTATGTGTGTGGGAAAGTGGTTCAGTTGTAACATAATCAAGCTATACAACTCATGTGGGCATTGAAGGTTTTTCCATGCAAGTCTCCTAAAACAAAGGCTAACAAGTGCGAGATATGTCGGGTCTTCAAAAAAAATTATTTTTTGGAAATTTTGTCTCTTATGATGGGTGAAGAGTAAAACTACAGATATACTAAAGAATCCACAAGCCACGAGAAGTTAGATATCAACAAAAAATAACCTAAGGAATGAGATATGATGATCTAACACTAAAGTAGAGTCACCAATTTGAAGTGTGGGTTTTGTTACATTGGTGAGAAAAACCTTTGATTGAAGCTACCTTGTGAGCTAAATAAGACAGTTGTTAGTTGTGGAACAATAATAATAGTATTAAAACATGAACTAAACAACAAGAAAGCATAAGTGCAATTATATTAAGGATTTAACACAAAAATGTTATTCAAAATACAAAATGAGGGAAACAACAATAATTATATATTAGTCCAATGGAAAAGCATGAAGAAGTTATATCACCTTGATAAGATTGAATGGTTTCAAGTGGGCTCCAACACTCGCCTTGGGATGGGTCCTTTTCCTCCTTCAATGCTCTCTTTAACTACGGTGAATGAAGAAACCTTGGTTATTGGTGAAAGAGCATGAGGCCAATGGATGGAGATGAAATAGATAGATGTATGTTCTCCAAGTCCATTCCTCCAACATAACCTTGAAATTATTCTCCTTCTTCAAATGCAACCCTCTAAATTTCTTTTATAGGAAAAATTGGAGCTCCAATGTTGAACCATATGCTTTATTATACCCATTGGGAGGCTAAAGGACTAAGCATTCATGATATGTGAGCTCAAATCAAACTTGTACACCACCCTAGGACTACTCAATATAGTCCTTTTCCCTTAATTTATTGAGGAAGTAGTTGAGTTTTTCCTTTTCTAGGGTCACATGGAAATCATGCTCTTAAGGGAAAACCTGCACAAAAAATTCTACACAGTGAACAAAAACATCAACAAATTCATCTACAAAAACATCTAGAAATCCTTCACAATAACTTTGCAAAAACTTATGTGATAATTTGCAAATGTTTTAATGGAGGGGCACTAACACCTTTGTTAAACCTTATTTTCTTGGTAGTGTGTGTGGGTTGCAAAATAATGAAATTAAGTTTCAATGAATACACATTGAAATGGAGTGGAAGCTAACATAAAAGCAGATTCTACATGAATCTTGAGTCTCACATGAGGGTGATTTAAGATACATCCCATAGTGTTAACTCATAGTTGAGTGGATAATTAGACAAAATATATCATAACCGAAATTTTCTTAAAGTCTTATAGTAGTGTGGATTCCTAGAGAGTTCAAATTTAAGGTAGAGCCTAGAGTAGTGCATAGTGAACTTATTGTGAGGTAGCTTGAAGTTACAACCTAACATCCAAAATGTAAAAAACAAATTAAATATTGAGTCTAGGTTGTAGCATGAAGCAAAGCATCATAAAGTGACATAGAATAACCCAAAGTAGCCTAAATTCCAAACTTAGCCGAAAATTCTACATTTTTATTCTCTTTCTTCTGCATCAAACTAAGTTCAACTTGCACAAAAAAATGGTAGTAGATTATAGTAATAAATGATACATGATAAAGATGACAAGTGGACCCAAAAACAACTCATTGTCATGCCTAACTATTCTTTAATAGTCGTTGTTGAACAATTACCATGGGGTGCAAGATTACCTTTTGGGCCCAAGAGAGGTTGTTGGTAATATTTTTTGGCTTCATTAACTTCAAGTTGGGGTGGAGGGGTGGATTGGGTGAATAGACATGCCTTGCATAGTCTTCAAACTATTCATGTTTTTCAATCTTTTGAAAATTAAACTATGGCATAGGAGAAAACTCTTCATTAGATCGAGGTGGTTTTCCAAAAGAACAATCCAATAAGTTATGTTTTCCCTTACTAAAAAATGGATAAATAATAAGGTTGGGGTGAAGAGGTTGCAAAAACATTGAGTTTCTATTGTCTCAACATGTGTATAAAATTGTGTATGTGCAACCTTGTCTATTCACACTCTAGGAATAAAAGGGCTCCTATGCAAGGCCCGATCACCCATTGTTCATATTTTTTCCTAAATGGAAATTTACATCAACTTCCTTTGATAAAATGTTATCGTACTAGTTAGCCTCCTATAGTACCAAAATTTAGTAAGCTCGTTATTTATAGATTTTCAACATACTTCGATGATATCTTATATTGAGAAAATATTAAGCTTAAATGTGTGGCCCAAAATCCCATTCGTTAGCTGCCTACACTCAATCTTACTATGTTGGTCCATCTCCCTCATAATCATTAAGAATGAATGGAGGTGGATTGGTCCAATGATTGGGATTGATGTTATTATGTACATCCTTTCCCAACAACATGCCTTATATTTCTCCCAATTATATGTGTTATCCTCAAGGTGTTATCAATGTATGAAAATATAAAGATTGGTTGTTATTCCTTGTTATAAACACTTCTCTTAGTATGATCTCCTTTGACAAGTACACTATTTTGTTCTTGCAATTTCTCCTTAGTTTTATTATTGATTATATTGCACATTTACCTCATTCTTGTGCTCATGTCCAAAATTGTTATTGTAAATTGTGAATCCTCTATTGTTGGATTCCCTTTATTTTCCTATTGAAAGTGTACAAGGATGTTCAAAATATAATTCTATATCAATAACGATACAAACTATGTAAAAATGTTTTATCCACTACAAGGAAAAGACCCTTGAGCAAAGATTTTTACGGAAGCCCCTATAAAAATAGCCCAAAAATTTGTTTGTAGTGGAGGTGCACAAGCGGATGTTTTAGAGGAAGTTTTTTAACGATGCGTTTATAAGACTATACCGATACAAACTATGTAAAAATGTTTTATCCACTACAAGGAAAAGACCCTTGAGCAAAGATTTTTACGGAAGCCCCTATAAAAATAGCCCAAAAATTTGTTTGTAGTGGAGGTGCACAAGCGGATGTTTTAGAGGAAGTTTTTTAACGATGCGTTTATAAGACTATACCACACTGGTGCACCATAAGAAATCAACGCATCGGTGCTAATAGACAATGGTGCATCGTTGCAAAGTTATTTAAAAACTAAATAAAAAACAACGGTGTGCATTATATAAAAGAATCGTGTGAGCACCAGTGCGTACAAAACGGGTGCACCGCCTTTGCATTTTTTCTTTTAAAAATGCATATCAGTGTGTCATTTTCCATTGGGTACACCGGTGCATTCCAAACCGGTGCACTGTCTCAAAGGTTTTTTAAAAAATAGCAGTGTGTTGTTTGTAGCGATGAGCCACCGGAAATCAACGGATCGGTGAAAATAGACAATGGTGCACCGTTGCATATTTATTTTAAAAAAATAAAAAAGAATGGTGTGCATCATATAAAAGAATCTTACAATCACTGGTGTGCACGAAACGGGCGCACCGGTGCGCAACAAACAGATGCACAGTCTTTGCAATTTTTTTTAAAAGCACATCAGTGTGCCTTTGTACTATGGGTGCATCGGTGTGTTCCATATGGTGCACCATCACAAGGTTTTTCAAAAATAACAGTACATTGTTTGCAATGGTGAGCACCAGTGCACTTAACACGAGCGCACCGAAACATGGGTAAATAAAAATAAAAATAAAAACAGCGGTAAAAAACCATTTTTACCATTTCCAGTGCAGAGAATCTCTCAAGCACCGCACCGGTGCTAATAGACAATGGTGCATCGTTGCAGAGTTATTTAAAAAAATAGAAAACAACGGTGCACATCATATAAAAGAAGCTCGTGAGCACCGGTGCACAACAAATGGGTGCACCATCATTGCGTTTTTCCTTTTAAAAATGCATAACGGTGCGTTGGTGTCCCTTGGGCACACTGGTGTGTTCCAACCCGGTGCACCATCGCAGGGTTTTTAAAAATATTAACGATGTGTTGTTTGCAGCGATGCGCTTGACGCAAGCGCACCAGAATAGGCGTAAATAAAAAAAATAAAAAAAACAGTGGTAAAAAACCATTTTTACCATTTCCAGTGCAGAGAATCTCTCAAGCACCAGTGCCACCTTTTCCCAACTGAAGTGCATTGCCATTGATGATTTTGTTGATTTCTTTGTTTTCGTTTAGTGCTCAGTTCGTGGGATTCCATTTTTTCCATACGGTGGGAAAATTTCATTTTTTTCACTACATCCCAACCAATCCTCCTAGATGAGAAAATGTCTGGGTAAATTATTTATTTCTTTGTACATTTTATTTTTACCAGATTAAATTGTCAAATTGAATAAAATTTTCATTTTTCTTTTTTCATGGTGCATTCGAGTCGTTCAACTTGCACCGCGCATGATGCACCCTGTAAATTTTACAGGGTGCATAAAAAATGTATAGGTTGTTTTCGCCAGTGTGTTGTAATACATAATGCACCAATGCATACTTATAAATGATGCACCGGTGTGTTCACAATAAATGATTCACCGTTGAATATAAATAGTTTCCATTAAATGGTGCATTGATTATAGTCAACGCACCGATGCGTTCATAAAACTATATGCATTGTTTAATGGAAACTATTTATTTTCAACGATGCATTCCTAATAAACGCACTAGTGTGTTGTTTATAATGAATGCACCGATGAGTTCATAAAAATGACACACCATTGAAAATAAATAGTTTCCATTAAATATTGATGGGTTTTTTATAGTGAATGCACTGGTGTGCTCATAAAAATGTATGCACCATTAAAAACATAATGTTGTTCACACTGTGTGTCCTTGATAGTTAATGCACCAGTGCATACACAATAAAATACACATCATGGAAATTATTTTGTTTTTCAACCGGTGCATGGATTATACAGAACAGACAGGTGTGCAAGCATGGATACAACACATCTTTAAAATGAGTGTCTATTTTAAGCGATGTGTCATGATGAATGGAATGCAACAGAGCGTTGTAGTATCTAGACGCATCGTGCTTTCGCGGACTGTCGTATACAATGGGGTACACCGGTGCATTGATAATTACTACATGCCCCCTAAAATAAATTACGTTTTTTATGTGGCGTGTAAGATATGTGTGTGCACCGTGAGCGATGCATGACTTTTTTCAGGTGCACCGAGGGTTAATTTTTTTTGTTTTTGAAAAAAAATTAAGTTTGCATATTTTGAAATAAATTTCTCATTTACTAAAAAAAGTTGTTTTTTTATGCATGATGTTGATATAATTTATTTGTTAATTATGCAGGGACATCAATGCATGGATCGGGAGTAGCAACAGATATTAGACTAGTACAATATGGTTCAGGAGTGGAAGGCGAGAGTGAGGGAGAGGGATTTGTACCCTTAGCCTAGTATTGCATCTACGCAGGTCCTCTTGAGGAATGTAGGCCTCCTCAAGTACTATGAGGAGGCTACATCCCTGAAGGGGAATTCTTCCTTTCTTGCAAATTTGATCCGTCGATGGGATGCCCATCAACAAGCATTCAAATTCGTTCCTCATCAGTGGTACCATCCCACTAAGGAGGATATGTATTTTATCACTGGGATATCTAGGAGAGTGGGGGATTTTCCCCAGTTTCATGATGTCCCAATGGGTGTTGCAGCTGAAAGTCAACTTTCCTACTCTTAGAGGTATATTACGCGCGATATACCTTCTTCTAGTGATTTTTAGGTGGTTGGTGGACAGTTACATATTGTCTCATTTGGTGCATAGGATGTTAGGAGCCTCTCACTATGACTGTAGACCATTTCACACTTTACTGGTGATGGTTAGCGCATTAGTTGTACACTTTTATATTATGTTGATTCTTTGATACAAAGGCCACAACTTATTAGGTGGTATGCCATTTTATTGAGGAATTTTTGTATAGCACTGGACCGATGTCATGCTATGATAGATGGGAGGGCGAGCTTCTCATTTTCTTCAGAGTTATTTTGTTTTTTTTTAGAGGTTTCCAGAGACGAGACCTAATTTTTTCCGTCAGCCTCCTAGGTCGATGACCTAGGTGTGGATGCACATGTGTGGTGAGATGATTCCCAAGAGGGGCATGACCGATTTTCCAACTAGGATTTCTAGGGAGGCACTTTAGTTATTAGCTAGTGAGGCAAAACACGTGTTCATGATGGTGTTGTGACCTTATGCGGGGATGGATTTGTGAGGATGTCCCAACATCCTCTTCACAGCGGATGATCCATCAAATGATCGAGGTAATATTTAAATTAATCTTGTACTTTCATTTTATTGTCTTACTTAATTCGAATAAA
>CBVK0101540141.1:0-18052 GCA_900067695.1 Picea abies | reverse complement strand
ATCCAGAGGTGGATGATAACCATATGGAAATATCTCGGTATACTTAGATAGCTATAAGAGGGAGTTTAGAAAAATATTCCCTTGTAGGAATCCGCTGACCAAGAAGGGTTTGAGGCATGAAAGAGAAGCTTGATAAGATGTCTTGTTTCCTTAAGGAACTGTTGGATTTTCCCAGTTAATAATTCTAGGCTATTGATTCATCTTATAACACCAGAGGAAATGATAATTTCTTGTTGATTGTTGCCATATAGAAAGAGGGACATAGTTATGATTATATTTTTTAAATTGACCATGTGGATAGCATGTGAATGACTGCAATCTCCCAAACGAGAGGGAATCTCAATGTTGAGTGTCTCTATGGAACTTCTCCTAAGAATGGCAGTAAGATCCTTGGGAGAATGATTTGGGATTTTGATATGTCCATGAACATGTATGACATGAAAAGGGTGCAGGAAATGAGCTGGAATTATATATTCTTGGGAAAGGTGTGTATAGGTTGGAGTGCATGGATTAAATGAATTTTGAAGCTTCTTGATATGAAGCATGATATTAATACCAACTAGGTATGAATGATATTAAATTTTCAAGTGAGGCCCATGTATGATGTAAGAATGTATGTATACTAAAGGCACACTATGGATACCTTGATGAGTGATATGTAAGGCAAGAACTACACTTTCCAATATTGAATTAATACCATGGATTCATGGTCGACTCTATTCTGAGGAGTCATGAAATATTGGTTTTGAACGATAGCTTGAGGGGAATGTGTTCCATTCCCTTGGGAAAGGCTAGTATAAATAGATGAAAGAGTAAATGAGCAAGGATGCTCTGTTGTTATGAAAAAGGGCAACATGATTATTCCTTTAAGGACTACATGAGAACAATAGTAAACAATCATAAGTTAAATGATTTATGATTATGCATGTGGTTAAGTGCATCATGTTAAATGATTTATGATTATGCATGTGGTTAAGTGCATCATGGATGTAATTTAGAAAAACAAGGAATATGTGTGGACAAATAATAGCATGGTGATCATGGTGATGGATAGTACTATGAATGGTGACCATGGTGATGGATAGTACTTCAAGGCTTCACCATAGTACTGATATCATGGTTAAGTCCTTCAGTATTTGAATAGTTATTAGAAATGATCTTTGTCTTTTGTAAAATTTTATATTTATATGATATTTGAGTTATCTCACTTTAGCCGCTAGAGAGTCATGGGATGTGAATCCGCAGAAGAGTCTGGGTAGGATTGACTGAAATGTCTAATTCCAGTCAATCCTTTGAATTCACCTTAGCAAGAATGTCAAGTTCATCTCTGTGGGGGTGAAGGGAAGTTTTCCCTTCAGACTATCCACCCATATGAACAAGGGCTCATGCCCATGTCCTTAATATTTTTGGTGTTAAGAATATTAGTGTTTAGCCCACAATATTTCCCAAAGAACCCATATGATTGGGGCCTAGGAAACCTATGCTAGTCCAAAAGGAGCTAGCTCTTTTAGCTTTGGGACTTCCGTACTTGTGACATCACAATCCTTGAAAATAGTCAAAGGTCAAAGTCATGAATCAATGAGGGCAGTCTATCTGGGGATACAATGTAGATCATTATTCGTCATTAGAACGGATGTAGGAATGGAAGCGTTAAGCGCTTCGACAAAGTGTGAGTTTGGGGGAATAGGAGTGGTCTAGCGTTGAAACTCTCGAATGTCATAGTTGTAGAGTTAATATAGATTGTTGATAATGGAGGGACACATGTCCATAGATAAACAGTTATCCAAGAGTCCGGGTGTTCATCAATTTAGAGAAATGCAAGTTTTCCCTGAAGCTTTGCAAGTTAGAGTAAATCATGGCCATAGATGTTAGGTACACGTGGTGATAGATCTGTCATGGTCTGGAAGGAAAACCAGAAGATACACGTTAAACATCTGAATTTTGAACTTTTGAAGTGAAGTGGACCATCGATCTTCAGATCCTTCAGAATCCCTCCCAGTCGTCAATCTAAGGGACCCACCCTCGACTACCCAACTAACCTGGAATGCATCGTGGAGAAACATGTGGGCCCAACTCGTCCCATGTCAAGTGTTGTTTGTTGAGCTAGGACCATTGGATGAGTGGGTATGTGGAAAGTGATCTGGTAGTCTAGAGACTTTGTACTCTAGAGTAACTTGGCCAAGAGCCTACGAAGTATCNTGCTAGAGACTTTGTACTCTAGAGTAACTTGGCCAAGAGCCTACGAAGTATGAAACCGCAGAATTCATGAACGCCGAAATAAATCTCGGTTGTTGGTAGGAAGAGGACGTGTGGCACCATATCTGAGAGTCCTAAGACTTGTCTCTTTGAGGGATTTGCATCGATATGATTTGGTGAGCTACGAAGCCCAAATACATGAATTAATGAGGACACTTTATCCACGGATCCACATGGATACATCCCAATCGTATGATGGGGGTTGACGTGGCTCAATGATGTCATCTTGGGTGATGTGGACCAGCAACCAAGGTGCCATGTGTCACCCAGATTTGGCTGATTCACAGATCCTTTATGACTATTAAAGAATGACACATGACACCCCCTAATGAGGACATGTGTCATTATGACTATTAAAGAATGACACATGACACCCCCTAATGAGTACATGTGTCACCCTTTGGCCCTTGTCACATGTCAACTTCTGGTTCATTCCCACTTGGCCAACATGGTTGGTGACGTGTCCAGAACTCTGGGAGTATGGATGATTTTTCGAGAGTTCAGAAGATTGAACATAGTATATCTGAGGAGGGTACAATGCAAATAGATGATCGAAAAACATTGAAATCCCAATGACAATCACCAATCATTGAAATACCAAAAATGTAGGGTGTTCAAAAGCTAAACGTCAAGCATCGATCGTCGAATGGCTAAGGCCATGTGGTGAGATTTCAGGACTTCATGGATTGGGAAAAAGGAGTGTTTTGTGTTGAACTTCGCAGCCCCTTTTTACCATAAGATCTTGGAAGAGGACGTGGACCGTTGATTTCCTCCATTGTTCGACGATATGGGAAATTCGATAACATCGTTGGAACTTCGGAAGTCCGAGAGTTTTGAAGTACCGAAACCTTCTCTAAGTAGACTCTTAGCCCCATTTTTCATCCCAAGGTCACAAGGAGGACCCCGCTATCTAGTTTAAGCACACAATGGGAGATATAAATTTGGAGGAGTATAATAAGATGGTTCTTCTTAGTAAGGGACAAAAAATGAACCTAGGAAACGTGAAAATTTGATGCCCCATCCCTAGAAAAGGTAATTAGTGGTTGGGTGTGTACACAACTTACCTCTGAGAAGAAATGTGATGTATACACTCATTTGTAAGAAGATGATTACAATGAGTCTCTGAAATCATTTTTACAATAAGCATGAATGCCAAAATCCTAGACATCCAAAAACCTAACCCTGGGAGAACAAGCACCAAAAGTCGTGTGGGTCCTGTTGGGGTAAATTACTACATCAACTTTCTGGGGTCATAACTTTTGCATACGATCTATGTTTGGGGTGCACGATAGATCATTGGAATTTTTTTTATGAGGAGATTCATTTCATAGGCTCAACGTTTAATTTGGAAATCTTTGAGGTGCCCGATCACAAAAAAACGTCATTTAGGCCCTGAAAATGGCCCCGAAAGTTTAGGACCCGAAAAAATGCTAAAATAGTAAATTTCCAAAAACATGTTTTGAGACAGTTGGAATAGGTAGGTGTCCACTGATATCCACCTAAATCGGAAATATTCCATTGACTTAATCTTCCCCTTTTTCCTTTTCCGTGGAGTTTATCCCCCTGTCTCTTTTCGTCTGAGTTGATTCTGTGTGCAGTGATGTGATTATATTAACAATATTGAGTTGATTACATTTACAAATACAGACCCACTAGCCTTTTGCATCCAGGATCACTAGCCTCAAAACACAAGCATATATACAAAGGCTCTTTGGCCTCAAAATTTTTCACTTTCTTCGATGTGCACAAAACTCTGGGATGTGTGAACTCTTCCTTTGGTGCACCATCCTCACACTTACATATATGTTTTATACACTATGAAATGTGCACATTATTTATTTGAATCACAATCCTCACTCAATCAAAAAACTATGGGATGTGCTCACATAACTAAATCCAAGACATGATACGAATATCTCACCACCTTATAAAATATATACATTTATATTTACATTTACAGTTGGGGTTAGTCCTAGGGGTATTACATGATCGATTATAAGAAGAAACAAAATTTAAAGATCATGTCAAGAAAATATTTAATTGGATGATTTCAAAGATTTTTTCCCTTCACAAGTTGGATCACCATATTTGTCGAGTTGTGGAATTTTGGGTCCAAACTACCCTGGAAGGATACATCATTGAATTTTCTATAGAAAATCATCAATCATTCTCAAAGGTAGAAGAAGTATTTGATGAGGAATACCAAGGGATATTACTGAGACAAATTCCATTTTGGATGAATATCTTGTTGGTGGAAGAAGGAATGATATTGGTTCCTTTGGTTGTAATGGTTGAGTGAAACCCTTTGTGTATGAGGGGCGGGTGATTCAGGCGAGGATCCATGAGTTAGCATACAAAATTTCTTAAGGTATGGGGGATCATCGTGAGAAGAGTGCTAGATACAAGAGGGCTTAGAAAAGGGTTGTGGTGGTTGAAAATTAGTGGTGAGAGCATATGCGAAAGTTGATGAAAATACCTCATTAGTCGTGCAAGGAGATCAGCCTCAAGAAGAGTCATACAAGAGAGTTAGAGAAGTTTAAAGCGTTGCAGTTATGTGGAAGGTTGGCCAGGTAATGGTTGAAGGAGAATTTTGGAAAGAAATATGATAGTTATGGAGAGAGTATACAAGATGAATAAAATTCAGAAGAAAGAATCATGATCAAAGTCACCACTAAGGATCAATACTCAGTTGTAACCTATGAAGAATATGCAAGAGAATCAACCCCTACAATGCTCGAAGATGTGTAGTATACTATAGGACTTGATACGATATAGCCTCCTAATGAGACCCCCCAGGTGGAATAATCCCATACCAAATACACATGAACCATCCTTGGATCTCCCAATCCCTTGGTGTTGGCACAGGGGCATACCCAGGGTTCAATGCTTCAACAACACACCAACAAAACCCTAACTATCAACCCTTTCAGAAACACTTGTGAAGAAGATGAAGTCTCACCTGAGGTAGAGGAAGGGGGGGTTGTAGGACTTAGGTGTCTACAACCTAATTGGGACACAAATTTGTGATTATAACAGTTACAGAGAATTGTTGGCCCTTGACCATGTTTTGAAGTTACTTGGTCATATTTGACTATTTTTGGGACTTCAATATCCTGTCAAAGATCAAACGCTAGACGAAGCAGAGATCAAGGGATATTGGGCCACTTTCAGGTCCTTTTTTGGGTTTTGGGACAATGTAATGGGAAAGGGATGTCGGCCCGTGGGTTTACCTACGTTTAGGCCCACTTTTGTAATTTATAAATAAACATCTAGGCATATAGTAGAGAAGGGTTGTATCTATGTGATGTAAGCTAAGTGCTAATAGTCTATGTAAGTTCTCTATGCATGACTGTAGAAGGTTTACAGAGCTAAGTTCAAGCTGTTGTAGAAGTTATAGAAGGCTTTGTGTTGTAAGCATAAGGAAGAAGGATCTAGCGAGATGTGTAGATCTTTTGTCCCATGCGAGGAAGGGTTTTTGGTGGCTTTATGCCTATAACCGATCGGAGACACTAATAAAGAAGAAGAGTTGGTGGATGTAGCCCCAGGGAAGGGGGTGAACCACGTAAATATGTGTGTTATGCTTTGTGCTTTGACTTGGTGTGTTGTTCCTTCTTTTGTAAAGTGCTTTGATATATTTAGATAGATCTACTCATGCTTGGTGCTTCTTAGATATGTGTGAATGCTAGATCTGACATGTACAAAGATGCTTAGTGCTGATCTACAGGATATGATCTGTTTTGATGTTGCTAAATGCTAAAATACCTTAGATCTAAGTAAATGTTATGATGCTCTATGATATCTGCAAAGTATAATAAGGGTTGAATATTGACGAATAATCGATGCTAAGTGTTATGTAAGCAATATAATCACAAATTTTTTTCCCAACTAAGGTTGCAGACACCTGAGTCTTGCAACCACCCCTGCCTCTACCTCGGGTGAGACTTCATTAGCTTCACAGGTGTTGTTGAAAGGGCCCGTAGTTAGGGTTTTATTGGTGCGTTGTTATAGCGTTGAACCCTGGGTTTGCCCGTGTGCCAACAGGGTACATTCCCTAGATTGGGCGGGTCGAGAGGAAAAGAGATAGTGAAAAATCGAGATAGTTGTAAGAGAATACCAATGGATTGTGGGATTTTTGAGCTATGAGTGGACAGTGAGAGACCACCCTCTTTTGTGGATTGCTAGCCCCAACTTAGGGGTGACTTGTTGTTGATATTTGGAACAATAATTCCATGGTTAGGTGGAGTGTATGTCCCAAGTATTTGGTTTCACACCCGTTTTTAAAAGATAAGTGTTTTATTTTGTTTATGTGTTGTAATGTGATTTTAATTGTTGTGTGTTAACTATGTGTTTGAGAAAAATTTATATGTTGTTGCATTTGATTTCATTATTTGTATTTTATGTTTATTTTAGAATGTTGTATATGCATCTAGTTTATGGTATCATCAAATGGTTTAAATTGTATGTTTTCCTGTAGATGGTAAGCTACATGATTAGTTAGCAGAAAATTTTAATTTTTATGAGTATTTTTGCACGTAATGGACCTCAGTTGGGCTAGGGAATGTTACACCATATCCTACATAACTATATCCTACACTCCTTTGACACAAATATTTTTAGCTAGAAATGTTTTGGCTCACATGGATACTTGTTCAGGATATTGCGAAAGGTGTTGAAAAATGGATTTATTATGGGATAGTCAAACCTTCCAATAGACAGATTTTGAAAGTGCCATCTAGAGATGCTTGAAAATGGGTTTTCCTTTAAAGGATCCCCGCTACCAAGTGCCACATTTATCAAAGAATCTTTGATCATTTTATGTCATTATGAGACGATGAGTCATTTCCCCACATCCAGAAGTCCATACATGCCTCATGTATTCACATTCCAAAAAGATATGTTGCATTGATTCCTCTGCCTTTTTGCATAGAGAACGCCAAGAAGGTCCATGGATCCCTCTCCTACAAATATTTTCTTCTATGATATTTTTTCCAAGTGTCAGTGTCCAACAAAACATGTTTATCTTAAGGATCCCATCCACATGCCATATTTTTTCCATAGAGGAACCTTTGACAAAGAAATTGCATTAATCAACTGGTGATGTTATCTTTTCTTGATTGTATAATTGGAAACTCCCCATCCTCTGTGGTGTACTAGTGTTGATCATTATGGAGCACCACCTCTCAAACAATATTCAAGTAAACTAATGATATAGCGGAGGCAATATGGTGGATGAACAAGATTCCAACTAGACCAAGTTCTAGAGGGTGTCTAAGAGAGATGTCAATAAAGTGATTTTATTTTGATGCATCAACCATTTTGTTATAGAGGTAGAAGATCCAAGTTTGAGGATAAAGGAGGTTGTCCCATTATACTATATGTCCAAAGATTTATATTATTTCCATTGCTAGGTATCCAGGTCAATTTAGATAGCAATATAGGTTGAGAAGCCTTGAGAATTTTCCAAATTGGGGATCCTTCCTATGAATCCAAGGGAAGATTTGGGCTTCTTTTCCTTGTCCCTTCCAAATATTTTTTGTGCTAAATAGTTTCCCACCATTCATACTTTCCATTGTTGAACCTCTAGAGAAGTTTAGCATCTAAAGGAAAATTCATCAAATTGGGGTCCTTGATTCCCAATCCTCTATCGGATTTTGGTGCTCGAATGGTTTTCCAGTTTACCAAGTGAAATCACTTTGAATTGGTATTTCCCCCTTGCCACATAAACTTGCAAAGTTCTTGTGCAATATAGGATGATGTCCCTTTTGGGGTGAAAATATTTGAGAACTAATATATTGGAAAGGTAAAGAGGACTGATTTAATCAAAATTAACCATCCTATAGGGTTTAACCACTAACCTCCCCATTGATTGAATTTTTTCATTTATTTTACTTATTATTGGTTTCCACTATTATGAAGAGGAAGACTGAAGGATAATGGGCATACCCAAGTAGATGAATTCCTTCCAATCATACTTATAAGGAAAAGAGATGATCTTGGAAATCATTCTTATGACTAGCTTGTTGGTGATCCAAGCATAAAATTGAAATGGATTGTAGTTGATTAGAACCCCTAAGAGATTCAGAAAAATGTCCAAACCCCGCTTGAATTCAATTTTCATTATGGTGGAGGTTATGCCTAAGAGAATGGTGTCATCCATGAACTGATAATGGTTGATGTATTTATCTCCTCTTACAACCTTGATGCTTGGAATATTACCAGAGCTTCTTTCAAATTCCATCTTCCTGCTTAAATTTCCTACCATAATTATATAAAGAAGAGGGGAGAGAAGGAATCCTTGTTGAATCCCTAAACTTGATAAGATGAAATATGTGGTTCTTCCATTAACTAGGGAACAAATTCTTGGGTTGTTGATGCAAGCTAAAACCCATTGAAAAAGGGATGAATAAAATATAAATTTGGTTAGCACATTACAAATAAATGAATGACTTACTTGATTTAAAGTGTTAGCCATGTCTATTTAAATGTCGATTCCTTTTTCCTTATGGGATTTTCTCAAGTGGATTGCTTCTTGCAGTAGTATATTTTTTTCCACTATCTTCCTTTGTGCCATAAATCCACCTTGGATTTTAGAAATGATTTTGGGAAGGACAAGCTTTAACTTATTTGCAATGATTTTTTCTAGAATCTTGTAGGAGGTGTTACAAAGAGAGATGGGTCAGAAGTGATAAAAATTGGATGGATTATATTCTTTAGGGACTAGAGAAAGAAAGTTGGAGTTGATTGCTCCCCCCATTCTGCAGGATTTATGGACATACCTGAACATCCTTAGAAGGTCATATTTGATAAGATGCCAACAAGAATGATAGAAATGAATGGTGAATCCATTAGGTCCTAGAGATTTGTCTAGATCAAGGCTCCAGATAGCTTTAAGTAATTCTTCCTCCTTTATGGCTTGGATGAGACTCTCATTTTCAATCTGATTGATGGAGTTTGGGATGTTTTCCCACATCTCTGTTAAATCCACAGGACTTGCTTCATTACCTACAATGTATAGACCATCATATTGAGTTTCTACCACAGCCTTGATATCCACAAAGGAATGCAATGTTTCCTTATTATTATTTTTATTTATTTCACGTTATTTCTCAACACCAAAGCCTTTTCTTGTTTGTGAAAGAAAAAAGTATTTATGTCACCAATTTCCAACCATAAACTTCTAGATTTTAAACGCCATGTGGTCTTCTCATCCCATATGGATTTTTGGAAGGATTTGAAATCCTCTTTCTCTTCCACAAGTATCCTTGGGGTTACTTGTTCAACTTCTATCTTGACTTGCACCTCATCCAATTTTTGTTTGGTCTTGTGTACTTCTTTGTTTTGGGAAGGGAATTTTTTCTTGGCCCGTTCCTTAAGAAGGTATGTGATACCTCAATCCAAGTATTCCATGCCTCAAAAATAATCTCCATGAATGAGTTTTATTGAAGCCATGGAGGATTAAATCTAAAAGGAATGGGACCAAATTCTAGTGAGTCCTTAATTTCCAAAGTGATAGATCTATGATCAAATATTGATTTCCAAAGTGATAGATCTATGATCAAATATTGACCATGGAGGAATTTTTGAATATATCAGTTTTGAAGCATCCAAATAATAGGTTTGAATAAAAAAATATGTCTAGTTTAGATGCAATATGTCTTGTCTTGATTATTTTGTTTTTCCACACGTACGTTCCTTTTCTTGGTCTAATATCTAGTAAGTCCCCAAGAGATATAAAATCCTCTAACCTTTCACTAAAGGGATCTCACAGAATACTACCCCCTTGCTTTTTATTCTATTGTAATTTAGTATTGAAGTCAACGACCACAATAATATTTTTACATTCATCATTTTCACTCGGGGTTACTAAAGAGTCCCAACATTCATTATTTTCTCCATAATTAATTTGCATGTATACATTAACAATGCTATACAACTCCCTTGTTTAACTGTTATAAATCTGGTGAGGATCCAATGTTGAGTTTTATAACCAAAGAATAGTTTAAGAAGTTCATTGTGCCATAATGAGTAGATGCCTCTTGATGCACCCCTAGAACTAACTGCTTGAAAATCACTAGCTTTCCAATGCATTTTCCCTACTACAAGGGCATCATTTTCCCTTAGTTTTGTTTCTTAGAGTAGAAGGCACCCCTAGAACTAACTGCTTGAAAATCACTAGCTTTCCAATGCATTTTCCCTACTACAAGGGCATCATTTTCCCTTAGTTTTGTTTCTTAGAGTAGAAGAATCATAGGCTTTTCCATTCTAATTAGGTCCCTTATTGATTCCATTTTATCTTTACTACCTAGTCCCCTACAATTCCAGGAAACAATCTTCATCATCATTTATTACTAGATTTGTGAGATCCTCCACTTGGAGGATGTGAGCCACTATGATTCTTTGTGGGATTTGCACCCATTTTATAATTTTCCAAAATTTGTTTCTTACTTGAATTTGTTTCTTGTTTAGGATCATTTTTCCCACCTTTCCTTGGAGGGTTTTCATCCTCTCTCTTTTTTTTCTCCTTCAATTTCTTCCTCAATTTCTTCATCAAATCTGATGTTTGATGGAATCAATGGGTTGTTTTGATGAGGAGTAGCTCCATAAGAGTATGTTTTTTTTCTCCTTCAATTTCTTCCTCAATTTCTTCATCAAATCTGATGTTTGATGGAATCAATGGGTTGTTTTGATGAGGAGTAGCTCCATAAGAGTATGTAGAACATGTTGGAGAATGTCTAGTTTTTTCCTCTTGATTAGACAACATCAGTTTTGGGTTTGCTTGATATTTTGGGTCAGTACTCCCCTTGGAAATGGGAAGTCAGAAGGAATTCCTTCATGGGATGAGGGTGAAGTGACTTGTTTAGGATTAGTTTCTTCTTGAGATAATATATCATACCTGTTACTAGTAGGTATTGACTCATTTTCATGGTTCTCATGAGAAGGATTGTGATTATTTCGTGATGGATTTTATCCTATTTTCATTTGTCTTGGTTGTTCTGGTACACAAGGGTTTGAGGGGGATGCTCCTGAGGTTCCTGAATATGTTTACACAAAGGGGGCCATCTACCTATTGATGTTCTTTCTCCTCCTGACAATTATCCATTGTTCTTAAACAATCAAGGGTTTTGTTTCTACAATATCTTTTTTAGGGAAATTGTTTGCAAAATGATAGTGGGGACATTTGAAAGGTAATTTCTCGTAGTCCACCTAGTGGAGATATTTCTAGTTTTCAAAAGTTAAGAGGACAGATTCAAGAAGAAATTTTTCCAAATCTACATCTCCATAGAGATGTGCACATACAAGAATTTGGTATTTTGGCGCTACACAATCAATGTACTTCCCTAATGCATTTCCAATGGACCCAAGAATGGATTTTTTCTAGCAATGCAAAGGAATATGAGGAAGTCGAACCCAGACTAGGATGATTGATGGTAAGTCATTTTCTAGATTAAATTCATCCATCCATCAGTTCAAATACATACCTCTTGTTCCATAGAAGTAAGGTCCACTACGAAAAATGAGACCTCAATCCTCTTTAGTTTTGAATAGGAAAGCATAAAGCCCTCATCCACAAAACAATTGGGTCATTTTTTCTTTGATGATGGGCTCCCATCTCTTCTATATCCGTATTTCCATTAATCTAGGTGATGTCCATAGCCTAGTAAATTTCCATTTGAGGACTCTGTTGGATAGATTCTCACATCCATCTGATAGGGGAGAGGAGGGGGCAGAACTTTAGGGGTGGATTCAAATTTCTTGATGAAACAAGTCAGTGCTTATTTGATGGTGTTGCCTATATTTTCTACTAGGAGCCTGAAAGCTTCGATATCAGAGACAAAGGGGAGCTCTCACTCCCCTCAATAGCCTATGTCATAGGTGTAGTCAATTTTGCATCTTGAAAACTAGGGGTTTTGCAAAGCTCTTGCAAGGGTAGCTTTTAACACTATTAAAAAAATTAATTTATTTCATAGATAGAAATTTCAATTAATAAGAAAACTAATTTTAATATCAACAATTTTTTTTCAAATCCTTCTAACATGATTGGTTTCGAAGGGTTTTGTCCTATATGGCAACCTAAGTTTCAAACTTCTTGTAGTCGAGGGGAGACACTTTAAAAAATCCAACCATGTTAAGGGTTGGTGTGGCCCAGGCCGAGTGTGATCTGAGGGTGATTTTGACAACTTAGATGCCCTTGGATCACGATTTTTTATCCATGGCCTAGTCCCATAAATAACAGACACTCTAGCAAACAAAAAATATCAAATATATATATGAAATTAAAAAAATGATATTTGTATTGATGAGACTAAGTTTAAAATAAATATTAATTTTTTAAATATCATATATCTATATCTATTTCTTTGATTTAAAAAAATCAAGTATAGAAAATACCTTTTAGAATTATTTATTTAATTATATATATATATATATATATATATATATATATATATATATTAAAAAAGGTAGACTAAATTTTACCACTAGCATAATTTAGACTTAGACCTTAGATTTTGTACTGGGCGACAAGTAATTAGGAAAATTGTTTTTAAGAATACTCAACACGTTAATTGTCCTAAGGCCTTCTAAGTTCATCCCTCTATTATCAACAACACGACATGCCCTTTAGGATTCACTATGTGCTCCAAGGGTGCCACTCGTCTCTTGCTTGATTGGTAGACATCAATAACCCTTGGAGTCAACACTCCGCGAGGTGAACTTGTCGGAGACTAAGGGCTTCTAAGGAATAAGGCCCCTGCCTTATTGCCCGCCCCTTAGAATCATCATGAGTGACTATCATAGTCTGCCCTCAAGACATCGTTGGTCCTCTCAAACTAGGTAATCGTTAACCTATAGTTCGAGCCATGACGGGAGTGCTAGTAGGCTGTCGCAGGGCTGTTTTCCACACCTCTCCCTCAACATTGCTGGTAGTTGAGCGTGACCCCTTTACTCCATATGTGAGTCTGGTCGGCAAGCTATCGTCAGTGTGCATCATCAACAAATCATGTCAGAACATATCCATATCATATCATCCAGTCAGATGCACTAATATCACAGTAAAATATCACAGTAAAACAATCAAACCCCAATGGCACACTCCCTGAATCGATCTGGAGTCGAAGGGGTTCCCTTGATGCCTCTGTATCCTCAAGGTCCAAAACCCTGCACACTCAGTAAAACTGAGTCAATAGCACCTGTCTATGTCAAAGCGGTGAAACAACATGTCATAACCCCATAACGCATCATAATCTAAATCAAAAGTTTTAATAGCATAAAATCCGGATCACTTGCGAGCAATTGTCCTCAAAGAATAAGTTTTCTCAGTGCGCCAGAGCGAGATGTTACATATGTTCATATTTCGGTTTTTTGTTATAGAGCGGGATTTTATTTCGGTTTTTTGTTTTTTATTTCATATTTGCTACTCTTTTTGATCTACATATGCTCATTTTCCTGCACCTTTTGTGATATCCACAAATCATAAACAAAGAGGAAATGGTTTTCTTATCTTCATATACTCTTTTCTGCCCATTGTGTGTGATCTCATTAAATCAGAAACAAAGGAAAAATTTGCATCTTTCAGGTAAGCTAACCAAGATCTAACCTTTATTGTCTTTGAGAAGTGATTTTTTTTTCTTGTGTGAAAATATTTTTTTATGAGCATGTTTTATAAGGTCGTCAACAAAAATAACAACAACAACAATCCTCCTTCTAAACAATATAATATGTTTTTCCTTAGCTCACTTTGTTAAAAGTTGCTTTATTAAGTAAGAGGTCTTGAGTTCAAGTCTCATTTTTGTTAATTTTTAAAAAAAAGTATAACGAACCTCCCGTTCGTCACGACATCAACCTCTCATAACAAGTGCAATTTTTTTTTGTGTGTGTGCGTGTGTACAAGGGAAATAAAGAAATTATAGTTTGTGTCGTAACACAATGACAAACATGATGCATGCAACTACAACAATGACATGACAACCTCAGACACACATCAGGCATTGGGAAGAGATGAATGACAATCAACCGACGAAAAAAAGACTGACTACCCGCCTGTCCTACCCTGCAATGGTTAGGACCTTCAGGACACATAAGCAATTCTCAAGCCCAGCTTCCCATCGATATCAACCATTTAAGGTTTTAGGGCTGGTGACTATTCTGAGGAACAAGGAGGTGTCTACATCCCTCCTGACACAAGAAAACCAAGCCTACTAATCTAAGGACACACATCCTAACAACCCCTCACACCCAAAACAATTACACAAGTAACTAGAATCTCTTACAACGAACAACCAAGAACATAAAATGATTACAAGTACGAACAATAAATAGAATGAACATCAACACCCTCAATGGGAAGCGTGAGCTATAATGACTTCGCCAATATCTCGGTCCATCATCAAGTCAAACTAGCCAAGAATTACATTCTATTTTAACATATCCTATGATATTTTTGCAAATCACAATTATTGAGTTTTTGCAAATCACAATTATTGAGTTTTGGGCATGCAATTAAATTGATTTGATTGGATCTTACAATATATGGTATGGGTTAATGAAATTTTTGGTAGAATAAAGTATTACAATGTAATGGAGACACTCACAAAATATTTCAAATACCCAAATCAAAATTTAAGATAAATGAGCTTTTATTCTTACCTATAATATATTTTTAACTAAAGGATTTCCTAAAAACATAGTTAGGACATTTCTATTTCAAGGGACCAATAAGAGACATTTAGAAAAATTTAAACATGTTTCTAGAGAATGTGTTCCTCAGACTCTCTTTTCTTATTCAATTTGAATCACTTATTTCTAATATCGAACAAAAATTTATATCCCAAGTAGTAACCACTTGTCCAAAAATTCAACAATGTCACATTTATTCATTTGACTATTCATTGCGTATTTTATATGTCACTAAACATATTTTAAACAATGTTTTTACTGGAGATATATACCTAAATATAATTTCATATCCCACTAGAATCATTCCAATTCTGAAACTAAATGAGAACTATATGTCCAAAAGGTGACTAATGGTCCAAACTTGAAATTGAAAACAATTATTTCTTCCAAGTTGTTGCAAGAAGATTTTCATAGTATTCAAAATAAACTTTAAAAACCTCTATCTATTGGATATAACCTATAAATATAATTCAATATTTAATTGTAATCACTCCAATTCAACAATTTATGAAAAGTATCATTTAACTACTTATAGAAGTTAAACCCCCCCCCAAATAGGAAAACTTATCATGACAATAATTGTAATCACTCCAATTTGACATTTTATAAAAAGGTATCATATAAATACTTATAGAAGTTAAAACCCCCCAAAATAGGAAAACTTATCAGAATAGTATTTGGGCATGCTCAGCCTTTCAACGCACACAATCCTCAAATAGCGGCAGACAACGGGGCACACTAGCAAGGCAATTTTCTTTGTTCTATAAATATATAACAGATAAATGCAGGCAACAGGAATACAGGTGACATGAATACTACAATGATAAAAATGCCATCCACAGATATATAACAGATCACGCCATCGATAGATAAATGTATAATAGATCACGCCATCCACATAAATACTACAATGATATATAACAAATAACGCCATCCACAGATAAATATATAACAGATCACACCATCCACAAACAATCAAACCATCATGGGCAACCTTTACACCCTTTTGAATGCATAAATCATTAAAAAGTTCATGCATCCATTGTAAAGTGTATTTCACTTAAAGTATAAAAGGGAATCACTATAATTAGCTTTGATATTTTATATTAAGTTTTTTTATTTTTCATGTAACTTTCATTTATAAAGCAAGTTGATTGTAAAAGTGATCCCCTCTTATTCTATAAAAGTTGGTCACTTCATAAGAAACATATTTGTAAAAGTGAGGTTATTAGAAGGAGGGGTATCACCGTGTGGACCAACTTCCACTTGCCACAGGATTCTTTGGTTACCATTTATGCCTTTATTCAAAAGGGCCTAACTTTCACATCCGAAGTCCATTTTTAGTGCAGTTATTTTTTAAGAGCCTATGTTTTTTAGAGCTTTCCATGTGGACCATCAGTTTCAGTGTTTAAATCCATATTCTGTGCATATTTAATATGGATTCTCCCATCGATATTTTTCTTGCCAACACCAATTACTTCCAATGGAAATCCCATATGGAGGACTTATTAAGAAGTAAAGGACTGTATGAGATTAACTTGGGAAAAGAAAAAGAACCCATTGATGATCAAAATTATACCAGATGTATTAATAGGAATTATGAATCCCATGGACTAATCAAAATTTCCATCTCTCATGATTTAAGGTTTCATCTTAAAGAAATTATTGCCTCATTTTGAGGGGGCCTCTTATGATCTAGATTATTTTCGACACAAAATGAGAGAGAAGATATAATAAATAAATGTCCAGAGATATCTCGGATATCCAATAATATAACATAAATATATCATCGATGAAACCATAAACACAAAGATACAATAATACACAATTTCTATTAATGAAGATACAATAATACACAATTTCTATTAATGAGCGAAATGTACAAAACTATAAAAATACAAAGTGAAAGACTCGCTAGAATGGTGGAAACTTATCTCTGAGAAGAGATGCGAAGGCTACTCACATTTGTAAGAAAATAATTTTACAATGAGGCTCCAAAGGCATTTTTATCATAAATAAAATTCAAAACCCTAACCCCGGAAGATGAAAATCCAATAGTTTCGTGGACCTCATTTTGGGTAGTTTGGTGTATCAACTTCCCGGGGGCATAACTTTGGCATACAATATCCGTTTGGGAAGAACGATATCTCGTTGGAAAGGTATCGTCGAGGAGATTAATTTTGTAGGCTCAATAATATCCTTTGAAAATAATTGAGGTTATCGATCCATAAAATCCTTAATTTAGGCCCTCAAAATGGCCCCGATAGTTTAGGAACCGAAAAACTGTTAAAAATAGTAAGTTGCCAGAAAATTGTTTTGATCCAGTTGGAATAGTTTGGTGGCCACTAATATCCACCTGGATCAATCCTCCCTCCTTGGGAATCAATGGCCTCCATTGCATTGAGTTCCTGGGGGAGAGGAGAAATTTCTTGTTGAATCTGAACCTTGATGATCTTCTTGCCTTGCTAGAGAAGTTGCACTACTTATCTAGTTGAAGGTTGTCATGAGCTTGTGGCTGTAAGGATTGGACATTTTTAACCAGTCTGGCTACATGAGATGACTATGTGAAGAAGGAATCCTTGCACTTGGATTCAATCTTGTCGACCTGCTTCTACTGAATAGAAGGTGCTTGGACTGAGGTTGCAGTGGTTGTGGTGTTCTTTTGTTCACCTTTTGAAAAGATTGTGAAGAAGTTGAATTTTGCAGTATGAGATACTACATTGCGACACTATTTAGGTGGGGCATTAGTTGGAACTACCTCTAGTATCATATAGAGATGACCTCCCAAAGTAACAATGAAATTACAGGGTCAAGAATCATAAATATCATGGGTCTTCCACATATATGGCTGGCCCAAAAGAACATCACAGACATCCAGTGGGGAAACATCACGTAATACCTCATCCTTGAAAGGATAGATGTTGTATGACAATCGACACTTTTGGCTTACATGGATATCTCATCCCTGTCGAAGCCACCCAATGTTGTATGGTTTCGAGTGTGGTGTTGTCAATAATCCCAACTATTTGATGACCTCTATTGAGATGAGGTTCTTCTGGCTTCCGCTATCAACAATGAAATGAAATGGGGTCCCCTTCACCCACATCTATGAATGGAAGAG
>CBVK0101540138.1:0-12718 GCA_900067695.1 Picea abies | reverse complement strand
TAAATAAGGCCTATATAATAATGTGAACAAGTCTAATGTAAGAATACTTAATAGAAGCTATCGCTTCTAGAAATATCTTCCTCTAGAATGTTGTTTAGAAGATAGAATTAGTATAGATAAGAGTAGAAGGCATGGGAAATTTTTGTCTTGACAATTATTGTATTAGAGTGTTTCTCTACTGGAGGTTTCCACCTCGATGAGGCAAGTGAACTTGGTTTCTATCAGTAAAGGTACCATTGTTGGTGTTATTATTCTCTATATCTTGTTGTTCTGCTGGTATTTGTCACAATATTTCTACTTTATATAATACATCTGGTACCTTACACATAATTCTTAAGTTATGTTTTTTGTACAATTATTATTATAAATAGAGGTTTGTTCCCTCTCAGATGTATCTCTCTTATAAATTTATCAATAAAACCAACTAGTTTATGGTATTCATTGGAGACATCTTCTTGCATTACTCAAATTTGTAGGTGCAATACATCCTCACACCTACATTTGAAAAAACATCCCAATGCCAGTTTATAATTCTATTATGTTTGTTTTGTAGTCTATATGCCAATCCCAT
Organism: Picea abies; assembly: GCA_900067695.1. Classification (NCBI taxonomy): domain Eukaryota; kingdom Viridiplantae; phylum Streptophyta; class Pinopsida; order Pinales; family Pinaceae; genus Picea; species Picea abies. The sequence goes on along the minus strand of CBVK0101540138.1, from coordinate 12,147 downwards.
GTTCCTATCCATGTATGGAAAGTTTGTGATTGAGAAGGAAAAACCATCATTTTACATGGGTGAAGGATAGCCATTTTCGTGAAGGAAAACCCCATCATAAAGTTTTTTGAATAACATACACATTTCCCTAGCTCATGAAGGATAGAATGTGAACTAGCAAATGATCTTTGATGAACTCACTATCAACTAGGTACACTCAAAGATTGTCTATAAAGTGAAGGGTATATCTACCTTCATGTCTAGCATTGGATGTGTATGGAAGCTTTAAGTGATGTTTGGTGCATATGAAAGCTTCAAGAAATATTTTAATGGATGAAAATTTTACTTTATATAGGTAAGTTAAACAAATGTATAATCATAATTAATTTTTTATGGTGTCTTGCATAGCCCATTGACCTCTATCCTCAAGACACAACCCTTCATTTTCTCTAGAAATAATTTAATTTTAGTAATTTTGTTGAATATGTGTGTTATTAATCAAATGTATAGTATATTTTCCCTTAAGTTGACCATATTCCCTAGGATATTGAGAATATTGAAATAAATATTCAAAATAAAATTACAAACATCACACATGTTGAGCCTCACCTCATAAAAGAACTCCTTCCATCACAAGTTCATTTTGTGTTTATAGTGATGTCCTAAGTATTCTCAATCAACCTTAAATTGGTTAGAATGAGAAGAAGAGTGTTTCCTTCACACTTTCCATTGTAATCTCAATCAACCCTCAATTGTCAAGAATGAGGAGACTATTTTTCTCACACTTTTCTCTTAGACAAACATCCCCAAGTCTAATTCCTTTTCTTCATATTTTATGACTTATTCAACCTCTTTGAAGCCATACTTTCTACCACCTCTATCCTAAAATATCATAAGAGACTCAAGAAAATAAAATTCAAAGAGAAAGGATTCAATTCAAAAAAATTCACTACATTGTTGAGCTCCCTCAAATAAAGACTATGGCTACTTATCTCTGCCAACCAAAGTGGGGCTTAAACATTAATAGAAATAAGCAATGATAGGGAGTAGAAAAGAGAAATTATGTAATTTTCACAAGAGAGTAGAAGAGCCATAGATTTTTTATAGTGGACAAAATTGAAGAAGAACCCACAACCACTGTGGGAAAGAACAATAATTGCAACAAAGTTCCATGTAACTAGGGAACTGTATTGTAATTTTGTGTGAATGATGTAATCCAAGTTGAAACTTATACTAGTTGGAATCCTGCAAAAGAAAGGAGGCTTGGCCCAACTATGTTTTTTGTGTTATTATTAGCCTGTAGACACATGTACACATTTAAATTTCATTCCAAATTAATAGAATGAAAATATGTGTTAAATTGCTACTTGTTTTTACTATGTGTGTATTGAATTGGATGTCAATTGATCATGCATTGATAAAAAGTTAGGAAGCTCTATGAGGGCTTCATGTTGCTATGAGGGATTCATCTAAACAATAAATGAAGGACACAATTATACCCCACAATATAAATATTCCAACAAAATGGAAATGCATACTTGGTTAAGAAAGATCAAATTAACATTCATTGTGCAACACGCACATTTAAACTAAAAGAATCTAGAACATGGAATGAAAACATATGACAAACTTTTTTAGGAATGACCATTTTAATTATGAATCATTCATTCCACCATACTTACATGTGCAATACACCAAACAAGCAGGTTGTTGCTACTAGTGCATCAGTGGCAGAAATTAACACTGATGCATCTAAAGGTGTCAAGGGTTTACTATCTGAGTGCAGTATATATATATATATATATATATCAAAGAACATAATCAAGATACTAACCTCATCCATGATATTTTTATGTCCATTGACCTCCATTGGCCCATAACAAGTGTACCTACAACTTGAGCATCTATGAGGGTCACATGAACTAAGATGGGGACGTCTAGTCTATCCATGTGGCCTCTCCTTGCCAAACTCTGCTATAGGGCCTAATGGCTCAACCCCTTCACCAAAATCACCTGAAAGTCCCTCCTGGAATGATAATTCTATGAATGTGATGTGCTACACCAGGATACAAGTCAATGTGGATACAAATGACTGGGTTTGGATAATGTTTTATGCTATGGGAGGATATTGGGTAGGGGGGTTAGACCTCCACCTAGGAGGATGAGGACCTATCCATCTGTCACTCCTATCATTTTGTCTCTCCAATGTGGACCCATGAACCACTTCCTAGTATTCACCAATGTCAAAGTAGTTGTCATGGTGACCTAAAACAAACTCGGCCCATAATTTACTATGGAAATACAGAGGAACCTCCCTATCATTGCAGGGAGGTTTGTCAAATGACATAAACCACCTATCCATACAATTGTCTAAAATTGGTTGGTAGGTGCATTAGTCCATACTAATGTGTTTCTTTGTGACTTGTAGTTGTAATCAAGTTTTTGGGTCAATAAACAATGTCATCGAGTCTTTTGTTGAAATGTTGAGGTCTCTAACTTGGTTTTTATCTAGACCCATCCTAAAATATTAAAAAAATCTATTTCTATAATTATAAATGATTTTTAAGTGGCCTTGAGAATTTGTAATAGAAGTAATAATGGTGTTTAGGGATGTGGCCATTGACAATTGTGAGGGGACTCTGGTATTTCTCAAGTCTTGTATAAGGGTTCTTAGAGATCTCAACCTTGGATCATGGTTTTGGGTTTGGTTTTGGTGTGTATTCATGTGGTGATGTTGGGTTTGGGTTCTCTCTATACTCCATGTTAATTAAGTATGCTACAATTTAATGAGGAAAAAATATTTATTTATTATAATTTAAACAAATTGTGAAATTAAAAAACAATCAAATTCAATCAAAATAATCATGTGGAAACAACTAATGACCATGTCAATAGAGTCCTGCAATGTTTTGTCAAGATCTCCTCAAATGTCACTCCATAAGTCGCTCAATCACCCCTAAAATGCTAAGTGCGATTTGTTGGTAACAATGGATCAACCGTTGATTTTTTCCAATTTAACATCATAGACGCACACACACATTCTAAAAGCATGCACATGTTCTTAGGAATATGCACATGATTTTAAGAAAGCCTACTTGGTGCTAATTTGTCATCCTTTGTGTTGGTTTGAGGTATTTCGAGGTTGGAAGCTTGGAACGTCCCCCAACCAAACTGAGAGACATTATGGTGTGGAAATCTCACAAAAAATGAAATTTCTGCTAACTAATGTGATTCTTTTACAACTAATTGATTTCCCGTGGCTTTCAACTATGAATTAAAATCAAATTTAACTATTGAATGTTACCATTAAATTGATGCATCTACAACATACCAAAATAACATGAATGTAACTTAAAAATTTACACAACATATAAATCATTCTTAAATATGCAAAGTTCATGCACAACAAATAAACTCATGAAATAACACAACCACAAGATAAAATGTTTATCTTTTAATTTTTGTTTTGTAATCAGTTGCTTGGGGTGGAGTTTCCACCTAACCATAGACCGACAGTTCCAAATCTCAACATCCAGTCACTCCTGAGCTGAGGCTAGTAATCCACAAAATAGGGTGGTATCTCAGAGTCCACTCACATCTCATAAACTCACAACCCACTAATATTCTCCTACGACTATCTCAATTTTCCATCAACTCTCTTCCTCTTGACCTGCCCAACCCAAGGAATGTGCTCCTTCACCGATATCAGTCCCTTAGGCATCCCATTCATTTATCAAGGCCTCTCTGGCAAAGGAAGGTATGAATCTCTTAGCTGGGAACTCAAGGGAACTCACTGCGAGGAAAACTACTAGTAAACAACAACAAATACTTGTTGTTTTAGTGCAACTCACTTAGGAGTTTACTCTTCAGGCCTGACAACCTTGTTCTTCAATTTTCTAGCTCGTGTTCACTCCAAATATGCTCCAATAGGCTTTAGAAATCTCCCTCTATGGATGCATCAATACATAGCTCTCTTTTCTTCTCTCTACTTGCTCCTCATGCACAAAAACTCATTCTGTAAAATTGATGTCCTAATCCATACGAATTTCCTCTCCTTTGGTTTGTTTGCTTGACTCACACATTTCCCCAAGTTGATTGTACTCATCCTCCATGTTACCAATAACTATGGGATGTGACCACTCACACCCACCCTCTTACTTGTATTCAATGATTGGCTTTGGGAGCACTTAATAAAAAATTAGAAGGTTCATATACAAATAGAAAATTTAGGAAAATGGGTTGGATTAATACGTATGGGTAATTCCCCCTTGGATCCCTCTTGGCCATTATCCTAGACACTTATTTCATCCCCCATCTGTCTATGTACCCTTAGCAACTAACATCACATTTTATTATTAACATTAAAAAATACAATCACATATACATTTGTTTGGTTGTAGCCACACATTATATCTACATAAGCATTAATTAGATTGAGAATTATAGTGGGGATGTTACAAAGCTAATGAATGCATGCATGTTTATGAGAACATGAGCACATATGTGTGTGAGTGCATTCTTGGGCACCCCTTTACCACATTTTTGACAACCATCTTCATGTGAGAACCCATATATATATATATATATAACTTTGCATATATATACTTTACCAATCATGTAGGAAGGATGTTAGTGTATTGAACAAAATCCTACTTGCTATCATAATTCTCAAGCAAGAGAATCTTCACATATTGTTGTCTTGATACTGTTAACCTGATATAATATTATTGGAAACAAATTTGCAATAGAGTCATCTTTTTTATGGAGAAAAATTGTGGTTTGTTTTGATTCATTCATGTGTTGTTATATGGTTGAGAGAATGTGTTTGACTAAGGTATCCACCTCAAGACATAGAATTGGAGGAGGGGGCATTGAGTATGCAATGTCTCAATGTTGTATTGTACAATGGAACTAATAACAACATAGTATATAGTGATCATTAGGGTAAAAATCCATCTTAAGTCTAGATCTTTCAATGGTGGATAAAATCCCTAGGCATGCAAACCTTTTTAAGTTTTAAAAAATGAGAAAAGCTTGCACCTCCACAATTTTGACCCCCTTCTAATCTTAAGAGAATCAAAGATAGAGCTATCTTCCTTTACCTTTTTTCCTCCCTAGAACAATGCAAAATAATTTATCAAAGTCAATACCAAATACAATAATTATGTAGTTATATCACCACATTTATGAATAAATATCTCTTCACCAAAGACTCTACGCTACATGGGCTATATATATGGTAAAATGTGATATTTCTCATTTTTGAATGGATGGTAAAAAGGAAAACTGAAAAACATTTATGATTTAAAAAAAAAATGCCTATGATTATTTGTTAAGAGTTAGTGTTAGTTTAATGTTATTCGGTTTTCCTTAAATAATTTATGAATAAATATCACTTCACCAAAGACTCTAAGCTACATGGGCTATATATATGGTAAAATGTGATATTTCTCATTTTTGAATGGATGGTAAAAAAGAAAAAAGAAAAATATTTATGATTTTAAAAAAATTGTCTATGATTATTTGTTAAGAGTTAGTGTTAGTTTAATATTATTTGGTTTTCCTTAAATAATTTATGAATAAATATCACTTCACCAAAGACTCTAAGCTACATGGGCTATATATATATATATGATAAAATGTGATATTTCTCATTTTTGAATGGATGGTAAAAAAGAAAAATGAAAAACATTTATGATTTAAAAAATAATGTCTTATTATTATTTGTTAAGAGTTAGTGTTAGTTTAATATTATTTGGTTTTCCTTAAATAACTTATGAATAAATATCACTTCATTAAAGACTCTAAGCTACATGGGCTATATATATGGTAAAATGTGATATCTCATTTTTGAATGGATGGTAAAAAAGAAAAATGAAAAACATTTATGATTTAAAAAAAATGTCTAGACTTATTTGTTAAGAGTTAGTGTTAGTTTAATATTATTTGGTTTTCCTTAAATAATTTATGAATAAATATCACTTTACCAAAGACTCTAAGTTACATGGGCTATATATATGGTAAAATATGATATTTCTCATTTTTAATTAGATGGTAAAAAAATAAAATAAAAAATATTTATGATTTAAAAAAAAAATTCTATAATTATTTGTTAAAAGTTAGTGTTAGTTAAATATTATTTGATTTTCCTTAAATTAAATAATGATGGATTAACCTACATACATTAATAAAGAGTGATTTATTTTCCTCACTACCACTTTCACACTTTAAGTATAAAAGATTTTAAGATAAGTTTTGGATTTTAAGATAAATTGTCACACCTTGTAAAAAGATAGAAAAAATAATTTAAAATAAGTTTGGTCACTTTCCAAAAAAAATAGAAAAGATCTATAACAGATTTTTAAAAAGGATTGAAATTAACACGTTTTGAAAAAACATATATTGAAATTAGCAAACAAGTGGACTCTGAACTTGAACAAAAATGAAATATTAAGGAAAGATTCTGAAAACATGTATGGATTTTGACCGGGGTTAAAAATGAAAAGGTACTGGTTAAATTGAAGTTTGCAACCCAAAGGGACAGAAGTCTCGCTTGACTAGTGAATTTCTAGTTTAAGACCTACACCTATTTAAATTCAAGAGATCACCCACTGGAGATGTTGACACTTCAAAAATACATTCACAAGCCTTTTGTGTCAATAAGACACAAGACACGGTTCATAAGTTGAAAATGAAGGGCTGGAATTGTGTTATCTGAACGGAAATCCGATGGCAATATTCAAGAAGTCCAGGAGTTGATGATTCTTCGATCCTTCTTTCTATGTTGACAATAGTGCCAAACTTAAAGTTAGTAATTGGGATGTCATGCTTTGAACTAAACAATACTACTCGCTAACTCGCTTTAAACTAAACAACACTACCCTCCAACTCGCTCCAGAGGGTAAATAGAGAAAATAATATCTGACAGACAGAGACTAGCCCGTGAGAGATTCTACATTTGAAAAATTCGACTCCTAGCCATGCGCAAATTTACTCTTTTAAGACTATGAAAATAAGGTATATAAATTATTACTGTATTTTTTCCACATTGATGGAAGCCCATACATTTAGCGCTTCACTGCAAGCTTGTAAGGCATGGACGTCCTTATATATTCTTCTTTCGTTTCTATTCATACTAGAAAAACGAAAGCTGAAACCCACGATCACAGCAGAAGTACAAATCTCCTCCCAGCCAAATACTATTCTAAGCATGGCTTGCGGATCGGATGGCATTCATATCTTATTCTCTACTCTAAGTTCTAACACACACCATTACTTTCATATGATTATCACTATTATCGGTGGATGCTCCAGGGAAAAGCGACAGGTCATTCCTTGTTACGGCCTCCGGGAAGCTTCTCTTTGATTTTATCCGCCATTCCGGGCTTCTCAGTTGGGTTACACTGAGCAGTCTGACTCTGAGTCTTAGTCTGGCCTCCAGGGAGCTTCTCTTTCACTTTATCGACGAGCCCCGCCTTCTGAGTTGGATTTTGATTTGGACGAGTAGCCTGATTCTCATCCTGCCTTCCCTCGTCCTTCTTGCCGAATAGGCCGCGGTCCTGACACTCCTGATTTGCAGCCATGATAGTATAATGTCAAAAACAGATAGATATATCAATCAACAAACTGAGACAAACAACTTCGTAAAATTGCAGATAAGATGAGTTGATAGAAACATAGAGTAGGGCGTGTATTTATAGCTTACAGTGGTGGCGTGTGGACTTGGCTTCCTTTGCTGTGCTGCCGTGTGGAGGATTATTTTATTTTGCTTAACCAATGATCAAAGTGCCTTGAGCTGCAAGTTTTCCCGTTGATGGGACTTGTTTATCTGCTCCCATAAATATAAAATATATTACTCTCTATTTCAGTGTCGGTTACAAATTATCGATAATGAGCAAAGGGAAGAATGCAATGCAACGAGGTACTTGTGTTGTTGGGTTATATATGGTCATTCGAAAAACCTGCCACCTCGCCTCACCCACAGAGATATGGTCTGTGGGGAGGCGAGGTGGCAGTTTTTTTTCTAAATTATGATGTCATTTGTCATTTTTATTTGTCTATATTTTAAGCGAACCTTTGGGGAGGCGAGGTGGCAGTTTTATTCTAAATTATGATGTCATTTGTCATTTGTCATTTTTCTATATTTTAAGCGAACCTTTAAAGCTGCGAGGATCCGTACAAAGCAGCTCCATTGAAGTGGCAGAAGATTTCTGAACAGTAAATGCAGAACTCCCTCTCATAGTGAGAATCTAAACAGTAAATGCAGAACTCCCTCTCATAGTGAGAATCTAAACAGTAAATGCAGAACTCTCTCATAGTGTTTTTAACCATGTTCTTAATTATCCAACTATGCTTGCGGGAAGATGAAGTTTTGGACATCTTGAAAGCAAGTCATGATGAGTCATGTGGAGGACATTTTGCTAATAAAAGGATTGCTCACAAAGTCCTTCATCTTGGATATTATTGTTAGAATAAAAGAGATGTGCTCATTTTTTCATATACAATATAGCAATATTGTCACCCAACCATAGGCACATAGCTATCCTCGAGCACCTTTAACCTTAAGACATAATAATTCCGGAAGCAAACCCTAAAACCAATATCCAACCAAAGTAGTGTACTACTCTCCAAAGCTAGAGTACGAAACAAAGAATCCAAACCATAACCAAAGACCAAAAATACCAGTTGTAGTAGCTACAGTTGCACTCCTTCTCCAAACTTGTGCATTGTTTGTGGTTTTATGGGTGAGAGAGAGTGAACAAATGAGCCAAGACATCCTCTATTTATACTAATTTGTCCAATGACTTTTCTCGTTGGGCCAACCTCACTTTCTGGTAATTATATTTTTTGTTTATCTTTTACCTGTGGAGACGACTTGTCTTCCTAGAGTGTTATACCTTAATATTATATATTCTGCTAAGCCGACATGCCTTCTAGGGTTCTCACACATCTGTTTAGGGTTTCTCTTGCTTCTCAGAATATTCTAGTCTCATCAAAGGTTACATGTAGAGGTTAATACCTCCTGCAGCTACCATAATATCAATAGTCTCTCCTAGCTAGGAAGGTATTAAAAGCAATGATCTTGAGCACAAACATACCATTCAACCGGTAGCATCATCATAGCCACACAAGTTATCTCATGATCACATAGATCAACTCACGAGCAACATCACCACTATTAATATCATTTGATAGCATCAATTGCATCATCTCTCAAAGCCATACTCCATCTCAGTGATCAGGCATGATGTTGAATAAGTCACTCACTCAATCAGAGTGATGCAAGGACCACTCTTCTAATCCAAATATATGTCCTAGAAGAATGACTATCCCAACATATGTTGAAAGCCACACCATGGGATACAAAGACCATTCCTATAGGAATGTCAGTCTCGAACTATTTTCTAATCAGGTCATATGTACCATAGAGATCCATCTCTACCCATATTCTTTAGAAAATATCGGTCATGTATCAACCACCCTAATCGAAACATCATGTCCTTAAGGGGCAGACTATTCAACTTGATCCGACCAATAAATGTACCTCAAGAGAATATCGGTCCCGAACCATTTTCCTAATCGAGCCACAACCTGTTCCTTGGGAAAATAGTAGTCCATGATATGTCAGTGAACTGTCAGTCTAGACCATGCTCTACAGAAAGAATGTCTGTCCACCAGCACACTGACTATCCATCTAACTGGAAATCAAATAATAGCATGCAACTACTACAATGCCATCCAATAAAACACAATTGTGTCTATCCACAGTAGTACACAACTACTACCCAATGGTAAAAAACCACTTCTAGTAGCACACGGCTACTAACTAGTGACACATAGACACTACTAGTAGAGCACATCCACCACCCTAGCATACAACTACTATCCAAAGACATGCAGTCTCCACAACAATCATATCATCTAATATCAACCTGCATAAACAATATCATGATACAAATTGAGTCATCTGGGTCATTCCTCCACTCACATCTGTGAGATCTGGAAGAGAATCTACCCTCAGAAAGTAAAAAAATCATCCATGGATTATATGGACTATTCTTCCCAAGCATAGAAGAATAATTGTCCATGATTTATGAACCTGGACCATTCACCTAACTGGGCCATTCCTCCGACACTAATCAAAGTGAAACCTGGAGAGAATGAGCTTTTCCTACGGAATGTTTGTCCCTGATTGTTGAACCTATACCATTCACCTAATTGGGTCATTCCTCCAACACTAATCACAGTGAAACCTAGAGAAAATGTGTCTACCCTAGGAAATCATTGTCTGGACCATTTCATAGGTAAATGACTGTCTTGCACCAACCTTCTATAACAAACCATTCTTCGAAACTGCTCACAGTTGTGAACTTCAAAAGATCGACTTCTCGAAGAGGTGAACCATTCTTCTTGACCACTACTCAGAGTGACTTCCAAGAAGATTGACTATCCTAAACCATTCCCCCACATTGGCCACAAGGGGAATCACTGTCTATGGTACGTCAACAATCTATCGAACCATTTTCATTATGAAAATCACTATATGATTTAGACCATTTTCCAAACTAGAAAATGCCTGTCAATCCGAAATCTTGAGCCACTTTCCGAACTGGAAGGTGATTTCCCAACCTAAACCAATTTCAAATGACTGCCCATAAATCAATAACATATCAGTGCTCCCCCCCAATCTGGGAGTAATCTCTTCATTTTCCAAAAAGGAAGTCATCTCCACGAGTACCAGCTTGTCTCTCAAGTATGCAAAATTTTCATCTTGGACAGAGGATTTACCAAAATATTTGTTATCTGCTCATCTATGGAGATATACTGGAGAACCAATTCCTCCCTCTGTACTCTTTTTGATCTCAATGTGCTTCAACCTGTCACGAAACATTGGGTTTTCTAAAAGCTTCACATAGCTTTGATTATCACAATATATCACGATTGACTCCAACACCTGATCAAACAGTTCATAAACTAGCTTATGGAGCCACATTGCTTATGTGAAAGCATCATAAGTTGCAATATACTCTGTTTTTGTAGTGCTGAGCGCAACATACTTATGTTTCATGTTAGCCCATGACATTGTGGCGAAGCTCTTGAACTGAAACATATCCAAGAAATACTTCTTCTGTCGTCTGCACTCTCTCCCCAATCTGAATTGATAAATCCATGTAGTTGTATATCACAACTCAAATGTCCCAGGAAGACATTTCAAGGCATGTTTTGCATGTAATATCCTCACATTTTAGAAAAATAAGTTGCAAGTTGAATTTAGAAATAAATTTCCATTTTTGGAAATTCAGATTTGGAAATAAATTGCCATTTATGGAAAATCTAAATTTAGAATTTTGGATTATGTAATTAATTATTTGATGATTGTTGGGCAAATATTTGACTTGCCCAACTGTCCTCTTTTATTGGACACATGTATGAGACAAACTTTTAATAAATTAAATGTTGAAAGACAAATGAAACATCCAGGTTAAAAATAGCTGACCATGACTCCATGAGTGGGGAACATGTTTGAGTTAACTCATAGCTGATTTTTACAAGTGGCAGAAGTTGAATTTGACCAGTAGAAGCCCCTAAAAATCAGGGATTTGTAAAGCTGTGAATTTCCCCAAGGAGGGAAAGGAATGGAAATACCTAGGGACAATAATATATACAACATATGTGGGAGGAAGGACGATCCTTAGTATGTTGGGAAATTGATTATTGTTTGTTGTTATGAGAACATGTGGTGTGAGGAAAATAATTTTATGATCTATTGATGGTGACACTAGCTAAGGAGGATAATTCAGTTTTCTCTTATAGAATCACGGTCAGGATAGGGGGTGATCAGGATAAGTGATTGTGGTTGTTCTATTCTACGGTTGGGTGGAACGTGCTTGTTCCATTTGTTTCCTAGCATCAGCTTTTTCAGATATGTATATCAACTGTGCATTTAAATTGTTGATGATATGCTAATGATTTTTTATTATTGATGTTTTAAAGTTGATGCCATATCTCATATTATTATACTTAGAGACAAAATGTGTTGAAAAAAATTGTATGGCCATATTAGTTGATATGGGTTTCCAGTGTGTAAAATAGATGTAGTGGTATGTTATCGAAAGTTTAGTTTATATATATATATATATATATATATATATATATATATATATATAT
>CBVK0101540056.1:0-13180 GCA_900067695.1 Picea abies | reverse complement strand
CACAATAACACTGAAATGATATAAGAATAAAAACAAAAATAACACTTTGATTATGAGAGAAATGTTCACGGGCCACTTCGAGGGGGAAACCTCCAGTCGAGAAGAGCTCTATTACAATAATATCCAAGTTAGGGTTCTCATACCCTCGACTACTATTTATACTAAATATGTCTATCAAAAGAGGCATATAGAGGAAGATCCTTGTAGAAGCGGAAGCCTCTATTAGGTCTTATTACATTCAACTTATTCTATTTTATTTCAAGGCCTTATTAATATTGATCTTTATTACATTTGAATATATTGTTCTACCTATGTGCGGGTAGGACCCTAACAGTGGATCCCATTCGGCATTGGTAGAATATGAGGAAGAAATATGTTAACAAAAGATGTAAAGAAATCTTTCATAGACGATGTGCGATGCACTTTATCGGGATCAGGGAAAATCCAAAAAGATCACAACAAACATTTTGACCACAATAAATTTATCTCCGATCGTCGATCCCTGATATGTTTTCGACATCAAGACTTTTTCGAGGGAGCCGATATGAGAGCACTTGGATAGGTTTATCATCGATCTCCGATTCTTGACACTTTTCAGCATTGACAAGTTAGGATTTGGTTTTAGAGTGAATGGATTAAATAAATTCTCAACTATGATTAACATGAGATAATTAATTCACTGGTCTCGAACATCACATGTATTTACCAGGTAAGAGGGTCATACGGTCTAGTTCTATCCTGAGTCACTTTTTGGTTCCCTAGGTCCTATTCACTCCTCTGAGTCATGTTTTCCATGTCAACACTGTACGGTAATATCAATAAGCATTAGATGTTTTGTAGGAGGATATCAACGAAAGTGTTCATAGCACAATATCGACCCTCAATCCACCAACTGAAAGAGTGGAGTGATGGGACATTTGTGACATTAGATATGATTAGATTTTGGATATTTAAGGAACTAGTTAATTCCTGATCCCACATTGGTTGCTACCCCATGCACCGATTAGACAAAAAAGTTTTGAAATCACCAATAGACCACATTACCACCCATGCCTACGCCATCAACCCACAATGAATTTAAGTTTAAACTCCTCTGAAGATCTGGTGGAAGATTTGTTGAAATTTCACTCATAACCTGAATTGAATGGTTGATGTGACATGGTAAGATTATCCCTATTTAAATCTCTAGAATCATTGTGAACAAATTAATTTTGTGCATAAGTGAATTATAGAGCATCTGAAGCAGTAGAGTGAGTAACTTGAGACTGTACTAACAATTTTGATTATCAAAACCAGTTTTAACAAGATTTAGAGGTATGTATCCAATTCTGTCAATTCATTGGTTATAATTTATATATGTTCGTCCGGTTTCCTACAAATTCTCTAAAATCTTATCTATTTGTAGGAAGAATTTCGCCGAAGAAAGACAACCAAACCGAGAGAACCAAAGATGAAAGAACCAAAGATAGGTGAAGGCTCTTCTCTGGGGACCGCAAGGTAGTTGGAGTATGCCCCTAAGGTGGAGCCTGTCGTCAAAACAAGAACAAAGAGAGATTTCACCCAGCCTCCAACCTTTGGTGATACAGAGGAAAGCGTCAGATCTAGGGTAGCACTCGCATAGTGGGGGGATCTCTTCAACAAAATTAGATGAAAATATTTCCCAGAGTATATCCCACACAATGACCCGTACATAAGGGCACTCGATGACCATGTGTTCCCCAACATCCAACGGACGTATTTACACATGGTGGAAAGAAGAGCCCCCGTTTCCCCCTGCATAGAGGTTCTAAAATGGCTCATCAACCATATGGGTAGGCATAAGTGATTGATCAATGATGAGAATGGAGGATGCATCAAATTTTTCCTCCCTCCAGAAGTCCAGAAATACTATAAGCTCAGGAACCCAAAGGAGAAGATGAACCCGGACTTTCTGGTGAAGTTCTATGAATTCCATCACATCAACCTATTGATGGATTCATGGTGGAAGGAAGACAATAAGTTCACTAATCATAGAAATGGATGGTATGGAAAAATCAACCTTAAAGAGCCATACACTATTTGATGGCTATGATCTGTTGGCTATATGGAGAAAAAGATTGCTCCAAGTTTTTGGAAGAATGGATGCCTTTGGCGTACACAGTGGAGATCGATGGGAGAAGCTTCAACTGGGGAGCGATAATATCAAAACAATTAAGCATTTGTATACATCAGGCTCAATCACTGAAGGAAGGAGAGGCACCAAATTTCTACATGGCCTCGTACCTGCTTGATTTTATGTGCAAAAGGAATGTCTTCATCGGCATGAATCTAATATGGCATGTTGCGGAGATCCCGATCCATATTTACTTAAACATATTATGGGAGAACAGGTACACAAATTATTATGCACTCATCTATGATGAATTCATCACTCGTACTTACGTTATTATTTTTAAGAAGGAATGCCCAAGAATACGATGAAATCCAAGAAAATGATAGTAAAGGTAGGCCATTGGTATTTAGACAAACACTCAACCTACATCAAAGTGTTTGGGGCCATCGAAGCACCACATATTCTACCAGATCATGTCCCAAACCATCTCGTTGTGGGAGATATTTGTTATCAAACCATCCTACAGGGCTATAATTCCACCTTGGTGAAAGACAAGAAACAATCCTTCATACCCTACAGTTTTCATATATCATTTTATCTAGTTAAAGATACTGCTCAAGACAAACTTGAAGAGTTGAGACAACTTGAATTTGGGTTCCCAACAGGCCGATTTCACAAGAACGATCCTAAAGGCACAGTACTCCAACATGCATCATAATTATCATCCTGCTGGTTGTATGCTCATGATACGTTTGAGGATTAAATATTCACAGAGAGCACCCAAAACTAGGACGAGGTGGTTCAAAGGATGGCCAACCAAAACATGACTAGGTTCAAGGCCATGAGCATGGAAGAATAAGTGGAAACGATAGATCAGTCAACTCAAGAGGCCCTCAAATCTAGGGAATAAATTAGAGCAGTAGAGACAACAAAGGCACAGAGAAGGGGATTGTTCTTGACACCAGAGGAACAAACCATGAGATTGATTTTTATGGAAGAATCATAGAGAGTCATTGATCAGTTTTATAATGACCCAAATCTCATAGATATGATGACGGTTCTCGTCGACAACCCAATCACAGGAAGAGGAGATCCAAGTCTCTCAGATCTGATACAACCTGAAGGAATCACTGGGCCAGGAAACACTGAAATTCCACCACCACAAATCGGGTCACCAGGGGGGATTTCAACCCATCCTAGATATCAAGGACACTAGGAATAACTAGCATACCAAACCCCTTTTATGATTTAATAACTATATATGATGATGAGGAGTGTTCAAAGGCTTCCCTAGTGACTCCGGTGAAAATCATAGAGGAGAAAGAGCCTGAGAAAGAATCCACCCAGGGTCCTGATGCTCCAAGTCAAAGAAGTCCACAAAATGAGCATGAGGTAGAAAGTGCCTTGAACACTGAGCCACTCGACATACTGGGAACCCAAATGGACAACTTAAGGAATGATATAGGATCAGGTGAACAAGGGGAAGATATTCCACAACATGAAATCGACATCTCTAAAGTCGATTACCAAGTAAGTATCAAAGATACCCTTGATTCCTCGATTTTGGTTAGTACTTTACCCCCCAATGAGAAACGAATAGAGTTTGAGCCTTCGGGACATACAAAATAATTTCAGGAACCCAGTCTTGAAAATATATACATCGTCGGGAGCGTGGGAAACACTCTTACTTGGATAAAGAAACAAATACCCGAACCTGTGGATGAAGTCTCCGATATAAAAGAAATTGCCTACGACCGAAAGAGGAAATCCATGATGAATAAGACCACCAAGAAAAGGAGGCTTACTTTGGACAGAACCGTCCTCATCACCATAGAGGAGAAATTGATCAGTACAGAGCATTCCAAGACATCTGATCTTATCGACGCAAGAATGGAAATCACATATGCCACCATGGATAGATCAAATAAATATGAGAGGAGTTGGCCGCGGCACTAAAGGAGTTGGATAATATGTTCCATTTGAATAAATACTATCAAGACTCCACATAGACCATGATATTTTTGAGAAGCGAATTCCAGGAGGCCTACAATAAATTCATGAGTGAGAGACACCTTTTCACTGTAGGGATATCTGAATTCTAGTAAGACACCCTTATGGAACTAGCGATGTGAAAATACATGTAAATATGCTATGACAAGGCCCACAAAGTGGTGGAAAGAATTGATTACATCAGCGCGGTTCAAAAGTGATGAGAAATCGAAGATCACAACATTCAAGTGCTAAGGGCAACAACATCGACCGAATAAGGAAGTTAGTAGAATACTGGGTGAAGATTGCCCAAGAACCTCAGCAGGAGATTCAAGAGAAATGGCCCAATTGTGAAAGAAGATAGATCAAGATCAATTGAGCGATTAGAGACATTGGTCTCCCAGAATTCCTCTCACCCGAAGACTTTATCGACTTGCATGACATAGTCAAACAACATGCAGAACAAAAATCCTCATGGAATGCAAAGATAGAAAGGGTGGAAAACATGGTGTCAGGTCAAGTACAACAGTTCATGAAGCACTCGATCAAGGATCAAAGGATGTTACAACAATTAAGTGTTAAAGTATTCAAGTATTGGGCATGTACAGTGGAGATAAAGGAGGTCCTTTCAGCCCCGATGAACCAACACAGATTCTCGTATGCCAACACATGCGAGGAACTCTTCGTCAAATAGTCAGAGTATGAGAAGATTCATCCACTCAAGTGAAACCATTTAATGGCTCTCATAAGACAAAGAGATGAAAGTGCCATGTGGTGATGTTTTGTTGTACTCAACTTGCACTTTTGATAGTTATTTTTAGTTAATAATTTGCTATAAATAAGAGGATCAACATGTTAGAAATGGTCGATGGTTTTGGAAAAGACCCTCATTTTTCAAATTGTAAAGAACTATTTCAAAACTTCCTTAATTGAGAAGTCTTGTTTAGCTACAAAGACAAGTTTTTGTTTTACATCAAAGGCATGTGTGATTGGATCATAAGGAGGAATTACTTATGACTTTATGTCATGAATGGATGTTGTAAATATTGAGAGTTTTTGAATCTATTGATAAGTTATCTAATTCAATATTTTTATAGTTCTTATCTTTAATGATGGAAATCAAATCATTTTGTTAATGTGTGATCAATGATTAGGGCTAAGGAAAATAATTTTCTTGCCATAATTTTATTGCATGTATGTTTTCTTTCATTAATTGTATCTCAATCATTAATTGAAATACCAACAATTTAATGTATTATTACTAGGCTTGTCATAGGTGTGAAAAGATGTGTCTGCATGCTTGAGAATGAGGGTTATCCTGAGCTCTGCATTCTTCAATAGTTAAGTTTTCCCCCTTTTCCTTTACCTAGCTATTTTATACTAGCACCTATCTTTTACGAGACCCACCTATAAGATAAAATAAAAAAAATAGAACTTTCAAACTGAAGGAGGAGTTTTCACGAGAAGATATCCTGTAAATCACTACGTAAATCCCATCGATTAATTGGTTGGATCGCAATATATGGAGAACCATTACACTATCAAACACTGCAGAGTCTGATTCAACCTCGGTGGTGGGTTTGGTTCCTACTGTTGAGTTAAAGGGATTTAGGATGCATCAACAAAAGTGGAGCTAGAAGGAGGGACAAGAACCAATGGTTGAAAATATTTCTGATATAATATTTCATTCAGCCTATAGATTCAAAAAATTCCACATGCATGGCTAGTCATCCTCAAGACAACCCACATACACTAAGTACTCCTAAAATGACTAACTCACCCCAAAAAGAGGAAGAACAGTTATTCTCTGAAATACCTTATGCTCTTCCCGACGAGGATTTGAACCAGTTCAAAAGAATCACAAGATCTTACACTCGACAAAATGGAGCACTACCCTTAGTGTTGTTACTGCTTCATAGAAAAATAGTAAGAAAACTAGTGGTCGACACCCCCGACCAGGTTTTTTTCCACACAATATAAGACCTGATATATTTTTCTCTCACCGAGATTGAACATCCCCTCGGCCTGATCCATGAAAATCCAACTGGTAACTACTCTGAGCCTGATGATTTTTCTGACGAGGAAGACTTTAACTCAAAATGCTCAGTTCCATAGTCAAATGACATGGAAGATAAAATTATCATAATGAATAAAGGGGAAACCCACCTCAGAATAATCAACCATGGTTGGCCATATTTTATTTGGCCATCCCCGGACGAGTACATAACCTTCCTTGATATCTAGAAAAGTTACTCCCTAAATTCGACCCTAAAACCTCAGGATTTTCTAAAGACCATATCAAAAAATTCATACTATCTATTAGACTGATGGATGTCGAACAAGAAGAAATAGTATGTAGGATTTATCCCTATACTTTTGAGAATTTGGCCTCCATGTGGTATTTTAACTTGCCTGTAGGGTCCATAACTAGTTGGACGAAGTTTCAATGGTATTTTAACTTGCCTGTAGGGTCCATAACTAGTTGGACGAAGTTTCAAAAGGATTTTTTAGATAAATTTGCAGAAGAAACCACTACAGGATCTTTGACGACTGAGTTGTTCTCCGCCACCATGAGTTCAAAGGAGAAGGTTAAATACTTCAATCAACAATTCAACACTATCTAAAATAAATTTCAACCCGAGACCAAACCCACTCAGGAGTTGAAAATCAAGGTATACACTAATGCTCTCCCTGCTTCCATATCTATGTTTGTGAAGAGGGATGCCAAAAAAACCTTAGCTAAGAATTTTGAGGAAGCCAAAACTATAGAATTCCAAATGAAGGGATGTAAAGAAGGCCAGGTCCCATTATTTAAGAAGGAAGTTCCACCTCCTCCAAGGAGAGGACTTTTGTTGACCATACCTCCAGGGAAACAAACAGAACTAGGTCATGAAAAGGGAAGTGGAGACATAGAATACCTACAATGAATTCTAAAGAAGTTCTCAAATGAAATCATAGACATGAAAAGAAGTGCAAGGGAAGGAAACCAAGGCCATAGGCCTTATAAACCCTTTTTAAAAGAAATCCATCGTTCAAAGAAATTGAGCCTCCCCCAACCAACTTAAACATCGATTTGGGAAATGTAGAATCCAACTATTTTTTTACCTATCACCAAGAGAAGCATTCTAAAAGAGACTATCCACAATGGGTGCATGCCATGGATTTGATGGCCAACCATTTTCTAAATGAATTTTCCCTTACTAGAAAATCAAGTGACTAAACTATGAATATTGTTGATGAGGAAGAAGTCAACCCACCGTAAGAAAAAACCATGTTGCTACGGGAACCTCACCTATCGATGCCTTCCAATGATCTATTTGAGGTTCAAGAACCATCTGTAGATATATTAGCTAGGCAAACGTGAAGTAGGGGTTAGCTGGTCTCAAATGACTTCACCATTGCCCACACTTCGAGAGGAAAACAAGTGTCTGATTACCCAAAATAATATGTTGTCTCCCAAAGAAATCCTATAAACATCCGTACATGAGAATCTGCCAAGCTAGACTACAACATAACGAAAGATTTGAAAAAATTGAATGCAAATATATTGGTGATGGACATGTGTGGAATCCCCCAACAAAAGGACTTTTTGTTACAAGCTTTGAATTCAGTATAAAATCCTATAACAAGCACCGACCAAGGAGAAAATACATCCCTCTTAGATCTAAGAAATAAGCAAACTGTAAATGATTTCTATGAAGATAAAAAGAGAAAGCCTTTTGTCCCATCATTCCTCTTGACATTTGAAGTCTTCAACAAAAACTTCCATAATTGTTTGGTTGACTCAAGGGAATCCTATAATATTATTCCATTGTCTATATGCAAGAAATTAAACGTAGTCCCTCTCAAAAGTGATAAAAATGTGATACAACTAGATAGAACCTAGGTGAAATTTATGGGATAACTCAAGGATGTCATGATCAGGATGGAGACACACCCAAAATTTGTTCAGGTGATCTACATAATTTTAGTAGATATCCTAGAATCTTGTGGATTGATACTTAGTTGAGATTGGTCCTAGAAGTCAAACGAATACTTTAGTACATACTAGGCTCACCTTTGGTTGCCAATAAAGGGATAGATGAATATGATCAGGATCGATAGGGAAAGATATATAAAACATACTGTCACTAAACTATAATCCCTCAATGAACCCTCTTCGATAGATCTACCCATGCTAGGAAATTATTCATGCGACTCTGATTTCGAGATTTTTTCCCCTATTTCATCTGATGTCCCTCTTACTCAAAACTCTGAAATGAATTTTCAAGAAAATTTTCCGACAACGGTAGAATAAATCCTCTTCTATCAGGTACCTATGTTAAAAACCATGGAGCAGATAGGATGAAAGTGGTAGGAAAAAATAAATTGATGGTTTTCGATCACAAGTTTGGGCCTTGTACTTTGATGGGTCTAAGTCACAAGAAGGATCAGAAGCAGGGTGTATCCTCATTGATCCCAAAGGTAAATGAAATTTCCTGTCCTACAGACTAGAATTTGAATGCACAAACAACACCACCGAGTATGAATCTCTAGTACAAGGGCTAAATAAATCCACAGACTTGAATGTTAAATAAATTAAGGTTTTCAGAGACTCTAAAATCATCGTTAGATAAGTACGAAACACTATACACTACAACTATCCCAACTTGAGGAATTATCAACATGAAGTGCACAGACTAATAGAACATTTTGAATCCTTCAATATTACAATGATGCCCAGAAGAAAGAATACTCTCGTTGATTCCTTGGCCACCATTGACTCAAGCATATCCCCTTTAGAAGACTATGAAGCCTTACGGTTCACTGTGGAGCTACTCTACAAACTGTCGGTGCCAAAAAATATTTATAATTGGAAGGTCTTTAATGGAGATGAACAGATCATAAAAAATTTAACCAATTAGGATAATTTTAAATATCTGGATATTGACGATGAAATATTTCAGGACAAATAAGTAGAAACCGATCCCCGTGCACAAAAACCTGAAACAGATCAATCGACTAACAAACTGAGGTCTCACACGATACTGAAATGGGATCCAATTTATAAAACCTTTTTGAGTTAAGGGAAATATTTAAAGGGTCAATGAACACAAAGACATGGAGTTCCTATCCCATGTATGAAACTATTAATATAGGAACCCCGAAGAACCCTAAGAATATAAATCTCGACAAGACAATATCTAAAGAATAAAGAAAAGCCTATCTCAAACTTTTCAAAGAATATCAAGATGTTTTTACATGGTCCTACCGAGATCTGAAAAATTATGATACACGTATCATTTAACACACAATCCCATTAAAATATGGAATAAAACCCTTCCAACAGAAGTTCTGGAAGTACCACCCATATCTGGAACCCCTCATGTTTTAGGAGTTAAAAAAAATACTATATGCTAAAATCATCTTTCAGGATAGACACTCTGCTTGGGTAGAAAATTTGGTTCCTTCCGGGAAAAAATATGGGGATATATATATGTGTGTGGATTTCAGGAACCTCAATAGAGCATCAGAAAAGGACAACTAACCAGTCCCACCGATAGAGAAACTCTTGCAGACCATTTTTGATTCTAAGATTTTCTCCCTACTGAATAGTTTTTTAGGTTATAACCAAGTTCTAGTTTCAGAGGAAGATCGATTGAAAACTACCTTCCAAACCAAGTGGGGAACCTTTGCTTATAAACACATGCCCTTTGGGTTAATCAAATGAGGGAAAACCTTACAAAGGGCCATGGACGTAGCATTTCAGGGGTTAATCAACAAATGTGTAGTAGTTTATTTGGACGACGTGACTGTGTATTCAAAGAACATAGAATATCACATCCAACACTTAACCCAAATTTTCGAAAGGTATAGGAAATATGGGATATCCTAACCCTAAGAAAACTATATATTTGGTGTCAAGGAAGGAAAACTACTAGGTCATATTATATCTCAAGAAAGAATCTGCATAGACCCAGAATGAATTAGTGCTATAGCTCAACTTCCATTACCCCACAACAAAAATGCTATGCAATCCTTCTTTGGGAAAATCAATTTTGTGAGAAATTTCACCCTTGATTTCGATGAAACCATCAAATCCTTACAAAATATGATCCACAAAGATGATGAATTTAAGTGGGATGATGAACAAAAAAGTTCTTTCAGTAATATTAAGACAGGCCCAAGTGTTGCGAAGTCCCAAATTTAGCAAAGATTTCTTCCTCTACACTTTTTCCTTCGACCAATCGTTAGTTGCAATATTGAATCAGAAGGATGAGGACAACAATGAGGCCCCAGTCTGATTTATGAGCACTAATCTCCAAGGGGACGAACTAAATTAACCTGGGATAGACAAGAAGGCTTATGCAATGTACAAGGCATTGAAACATTTCAGATATTACATCCTACATAACCATACCAAATTCATTGTGCCTAATCCCGCAGTCTAATCCCTATTAACTCCGCAACATATGGGGGAAAGAAGAGGGAATTGGATGGAAGTGGTCCAATAATTTGATCTCAATATAAAATCTGCCAAGGTAGTTAAGGGAGAAGGATTATGTAAACTAGCAGCTAAGGCCCATGACCAAGTAAATGAAGATCCTGGGTAGGAGAATGAATTGGAATTATGGTGTACTGAAGCTACATACATATCCCCAGGGCAGGAGTTTTGGTATGGGAAATTATATTATCTCCTGCGCCATGTGAATCACCCAAAAAACCTAAACCGTAAGAAAAGGAGAGCTCTCAGGCTAAAATCAACACAATATTGCCTCATAAATTCGGTGCTCTTCCGCGTTAATTATGATGGGGTAATTTTAATATGCCTTGAACGAGAAGATGCATACAAGGTTCTGAAGGAGATCCATGATGGTCCTACAGGTGCATGCATCATAGGGAATACCATCACTCACAAAATACCGAGAGTCAACTATTATTGGCCTACTCTATTAAGGGATGCTCACTCATACACTAGGAATTGTAAAACTTGCCAAATAAGCATGGGGAGGGAAAAGAGAGAAGTTTTCCCACTCCAAGATATGGCCATGTCAAGGCGATTTGAGAAATGGGGGTTAGATATCATAGGAGAAATTACACCAAGTTCTTCAAAAAGACATAGATATATACTAACTGCCACAAACTATTTCATGAAATGGGAAGAGGTGGTCCCTCTGACTCATGTGAAGAAAATGGTGGTGATCCAATTCATAGAAAAACAACTAATCACAAGGTTCGGTATGCCTTTCATCCTTGTTTTCAATAATGCTGCTTAATTTTCTTCCACCCTATTAATAAAGTTTTCTTTAGAAAAATGAATCATAATCATATATTTTGTAAACTACTATCCACAGGGGAACAAAGTGGAAAAATCAACCAATAAGAACCTAGTGAGGATATTAAAGAAAACAGTTGCCAGTTGCAGACAACCAGAGGAATTGGCACAGTTCACTTCATAATGCCTTACGGGATGATAGAGTATCACCCAAGGAAGCTATAGGGAATTCCCCATACTTTCTCATATATATACATGAGGACATTCTCCGGAATGATCTATATCTTCCATCTCTTCAACTTTCTTAGCATTCTAGAGGAAAAATCTCATCAGTTATACACCAAAGAATTGATACCCTCCTCATGATGGAAGAAAAAAGGGATAAAGAAAAATCGAATTTCATTGCGAATGATTTGAAGGGACAGAGCAAATGATTTGAAGGGAAAGCATTCAAATTTTTAGAATATATGTCTCAAACCTTTTCAGGAAGCCGAAAAAATTGTAGTAGGAATGTATCAATTGCAAAATCTGAGGGGGGATCTTGATGCCCTCCCGGTGAATGGCCAAGCCCTAAATCAATATTTCTGTTGAAAAAAAATATGTGTGTGTGTTTTCATGATATTTTGTTTTTAGGTAGGCTGATTGCGGGCTTCTTCATTTTTTTTTCTTGATATAGTATTTTTTTCTCTTTTGAAGTTTGTGTTCATCAAGGAATTATTTGACCTTAGTTCATGTGGTATAATGAACTTTGTTCCTAACTCATGATGACATACAACACAAGTAGCATTGGGAGAATTCGGTTGTTTTGAAGGATTTCTATACCTAACCTATGCAAATAAACAACCTTGGAAAAGTGATGAAGTGTCCGCTTGGTATTTTGATAAAACCTAAAGGGAAAGAAGGTAATATGGAAAGGAACACATATACCTCAAGACAAAGCTAGCGAAAGTTCACCTTAACCATCTCATTTTACAAATAACATACATCCTCCTCTCCCACTCACTCAGGGAATTCTGCCAAAATAAAATCAATTATATAAAATGAGTGCAAAGTAGGAGAGGGTATGAACAAAACTATGGTGGGGCTATGGACACTCGCTAGTAGTGGAGCAAGGTCTGTGACATCAGGGTGACTATGTCGAGGCTATGGAAGCTCACTGGTAGCGGAGAAACACTATAGCAAGTAAATGATGATAACTAAAAGGCATGGTGTCAGTGAATTCTTTAATCGACTCTTTTCAAAAGAGGGCATGGGTCATGGTTATAGGACACGAAGGTGGAATAAAGGTTGAAACCCCACAGGTAGGCCCATATTCACCAACGAGGGAATTTCAATCTCAAGGATCGAATAGGCTATGATAAAAACCAGTTAAGTTATTAACTAGTTTCATCATCAACTGATCCCAAGGAAGGAACAAATATTCTTCTTTCACCCAGTAAGTCACCATTTGTTGAGAACTCAACACACCCTTAAAATCCTTATCAAATTTTGACACTTTTTGAGTACCACTTGTTTTTTGCATTGTCTGACTCGACTTTATTTTGGGAAATGTTTTATCTTTGTTTTTATTCATGCTCTTATCACCTCTTCAGGTTTTTTTGAACTTATGAAACCTCATGTCTAAAATAACTTAATACCTTAATTAAGAATCGACAACTAAACATTGCACCTAAAGCACTCAGGTTCGACATCAAATAGAATTCAAGTAAGAAAAGGAATGACACAAAAAAAACAATAGTCGTCGAGTGTCGATCCTCATCGGCATCGACAGAAGGTGGTTTTTGTTTGCATAAGTTATTCACATAAAGGTTTGAGAGATAGTCGATCCCCTTCAACATTGGTAA
>CBVK0101540004.1:0-14650 GCA_900067695.1 Picea abies | reverse complement strand
GATAAAACACAAAAATGTTCTTGATTTTACTAGCACATGGTTGATTTTCGTGGCTCTTAACTCAAAGGTTTCACGGAGATGAAACTGATTATGTGTAAGAGACTTGACTCCAATAGAATGCAAAAGAATCACATGCAATTCTTTCTTTCAATGAATCCTATGTACAGGAAGAAGAAGAGTTATATTGTTGTTAACACAAGAAACCACTCAAAATGATGCAATTTTCAATTTCTTGGATCGTGACGATGCCAATCTACTAGGTAAATTTTTCCGAAAACCAAAATGCACATGCAAAACTATTTATTTTTGCAAAACATGAACCAAAACAAATTTCCTAATGAATGCAAAATTTCTTTGTTTGATTAACTATGCAAGTTGATATTCAAACTTTTCTCTTCTTAACTTTTAGATGAAGGAGATATAATTTTAATACCAAGAACTATGAGGCAAAAGTCAATCAAACAAAGCACACTCAAGAACAATGAGAACTAAAATAAAAAACTAAGGTATAACATGTTCAATCAAGAACTCAAGGGTGCTAAGAAATCAAAAATTCATACTTTATAGTCTTCAATAATTGAGTAAGAAATAAAACACAAATAAATCAATAGTCCAATGATCAACAATATTTCCTGTGATTTCCTCTAATCAATCAGATAATTGAAATGAGTTGCAAAAAAGGGAACCAAAATCTGAGAGAGAAAGGGTCGATTTTTCAAACAAGAAAGAAAATACAAAATCAATAAAGACTAAAAATAATATAGGAAATAAAGTTTATAATAAAAAAATAGCCAAGGCCCAACTGGATAATCTATGAGTTAAAGAGGAAGATCTAAAGGGTAGACCCAGGAAGCAAAATACTTGAAAATTTCCTTAAAAAAGGAAACTAGTGCTATGGTAACCAAGACACTAGAGTTCTACAATGCTCCATAGAAGGATATAGGGGAGAGTTGATCAAGCATCAACACCCTGGTTTGAACTTAAGGGGAGGGATAGTTATGAAGAAAGTTTGAAAAAGAATAAAAAATATCAATAACTCAGAAAACTTCAGTAAAGGGCTATGTAAGACAACTATAAAATACAAGTGATATGAAATCTTCATACCAAATCAACAAGTAGGATCTAAGGATAGGAAAAAGTATCAGACGAACCAAGGGAAGAACAAATGAAATTTTCTCCCCAGTGTAGTTGCCAAATTTTTTTATGAAAATATTCCCCTTCGGACAAGTAAACTTTTCCTTGGATTATATACCCCTAATACCAAGACAAAAAGATACAAGTGGACACTAACATTCCTTTGAATTCAGTTTGATCAATATGAAATAGAGAAGAAGCAAGAGTGTGATGAAACTTGTTTGAAATTTTTTCCTCACTTCTTCCCATCTGATCTTGGTATCCAAACTCATCATCTCAACTTGAAACATGCAATAGGAAAGAAAGAGAAACAAGGAACTCCTACTCTACAACATTAGATCAAATAAATTTATCTATAAATATAGAAGGAACAATAGACAAGAAAATGAAAGAATACACAATATTGAAGGAAATAGGCCAAGTGTATTTGAACAAGAACTCAAATAGAGTACTTATAGACCATGATTGATGCAGTTTGAACAATCTCACCAGGCTCTCCTTGTCCAACCCTTCCACGATGCTACCAAGATCATAAGTTTGATATCTTAAATATTCCTTCTTTTCACGTTGGAAAGCCCTCAATATATGGGATTGAGGGGAACAAAAACCATGAGAAAATGAGGGGTATGGTTGAGGATATGGATCCTTGAGGCTTGGAGAAGACCCTAAAGTGAATCCCAATCATGAGATTCGAACACAAGTAACTCAATCTCAAAGAGTTGGCCCATAGATTAAGGTGAGGAGATCTCCCTTTTCTCTCAACAACATCAACACTCCCCCCAAGTAAGTGACAAATAATTGATCCTAGATCAAATATCCCCTATTGTGGCAAATTGGGTGGTATGTGTGCACCAAGAGTATGGATAGGGGGGAAATTCCATTCATAAATGCTCATAAAAGGGTCAAAATTTCCAAGGAAAAAGTGTGTTTTGACCTAAAAATTATAGTTTTCCTCCTCCTATATGACTTAGGGGTCATGACTAGTTGTTTTAATGGTGTCAAGGGGTGGAGACACCTCAAAAATTGAATTCAACAATTGAGAAGGTGCATACGACTGTTATGACAATGAATGTGACACTTACAAAGGTGCATATATCACTTTGCGACACTTTGCGACATTTAGGGTGTGAAACACAAATGTGTCATTCTTATGTGTATTAGATAGGGCCTTGGACTAGGGTGGAGAGTAAAAGTTTTGGGCTCAACCCAAAGAAAACATAGGGTTATGAGTTAGAGAGTGTCAAATACAAATTTCGTATAGGTATAGTTGGGAGGCTACTCTAACATAGAAGATAAACAGAGGTCACACGAAGAAGATTCGATGAGATAACCCCTCCAAATCTTGACCAATCATAGAAAATAGATCACTTTGGGGGGTTTTACTAATACCTCTATGGTTCTTTCAAATCTTTAGGATTTGCTAGCCAGCCTATAATTTCGATACTGAATGTTGATTGTACCCCGTAAACACTAATTGTGGGTTGTTATCCTAGTAGTTTGTTATTTAGGTTGACACAAAGTAGACGACAAGGGGATTATCATTGTACTTGAGGTGGACTCTGCGTAACTTATCTTAGTACCCATGGGGGGTGCAATCGTGATTCCTTGTTACTTGGGATGGGAAGAGATTTGAATTGGAGGTCATGGTAACTACTTCTCCTAGTCAATCCTTAACTTCTTCAGGTTATTTGGACAATCAAGGATTTCATCACCACTAGGTATAAATCATTTGGAAAAGTTGTTTTCTTGGATTGTATCTTTTAGTATTTTATTTTTCTTCAATGGTGTGTTTTTTCCATTGGGGACTTAGGTGAGTGTGTTGGAAAATGCCTTGAATATTTTATTTAATGTGGCTGAGGAAACACTCCATCAATTGCGAAGATTTCAAGGTATTCCACCCAAATAGGTTCCTATGAATTCTCCCCCTCCTCCTTAGAGATGTCAACTTGATCCAACCAAAAATTTTGTATCGGTTAGTATGGTTGAATTTATAGAGATTGAATATGCAGAGATATATTTTCCACAATGAGGTTTAATAATACATTAGATCTCAAAGTTGAAGTCTTCATTAGACATTCTAACCCTTCCCTGATAGGATCTGACAATTAAGGTTTTTTGTGCATTATGGATGGAACTTTGAAATTTTCTATGTTGGGACCCCCACAACCCCCACATTAGATGTTGTAACTGGAGGAATCTTCCTTCCAAAAATTTCTAGACAAACAAATATCATGGCCTAAACCATTATAGTCGTGACCATCAATAGTTATTTTCCACTAATAGTCTGGTCAACTGCCTCTCATAGTGCGACCCCTTCGTTTCCTTATATATATAATTCTTTTACATTCAGAATGTCATCATTTTACACGCATAATGTGTTAGTTGGATATCAACCAAATTCCCAAGTTTCTAACATTGGTGACGAGAGTTATTTGACTCCCCTCCAATTTTTTCCTTGGGGTGAGGGGCATATCATTTTGTTAATACCCTCACTCGGGAGCCATATTTTTGCTTATTCTTGCCATAATCCTAGCTTGGGATGAATCCCTTTCCTAGGTGGTGGATTTCAATCTATCGTCATGCCATCTACATCTAACCACTTCACATCAATTGGCAAGATGGGGAAACATTTTAATCTTGCGTCAGAGGTGTTGTTAGGAGGAAACATTTTAAAATCATATTTGAACCCCTTTTTCATATAGTAATAAATTTGGAGGGGTTCTACATCCTTATGTTCAGGGATTTCACCCTTTTTTTCAAAACCCTATATTTGTGGAAAACTCTTCCTAGCAACCTGGTGCCAATAACAACATGTGTTTTTTATTTTCTTATTCCAACCAACCTAGGGATACCCTGGCACAAACCCCCTTCCCTCCAAAGGGTTTTTCAACCTCCCAGTCTTGGATCGTTCAAAATACTGTGTCGGATTCACTCTTCGAGTCCCTGCAGTTACCCCAAAACCATTATACATACATAGACCCATTTTTCCCAAGTGACCACAGTTGCAATCGTGGTTCTATCCCTTCGCAATTCGGACTTTGGGGATATCCCAACCTCTTCTTCGAACTTCTTTTGAAGCACACTTCAGTGGATATTCAGACTTCTATCATGTGCCTCTTCAAATTTGATGGCTCCATTATAATTCAGGTTTCACGACTTCGTGAAACTCTAGTCCTCTTGCCCACGAAGATCCATATTTCCAAATCCTGGATTCCTTAATCCACTTCCTTGTTCCCTCCTCTCACAATCGAAAACTGAGATCAAATTGTGACTTAATACTTTGTGAATCTTCTCTCATCAAGCCTTCAAACTTCCTGAACTCTGAAATGCCAAAATTCCCGAACAGTTTAGAATCGTTCGTCTCCCTTCAGAACGAATCTTGTCCACTAACCTTTGTGGAAACTTAAGGGACTTCTCTCCTTGAAGGTTTTTCATCACTCTCCCTCTTGATATTTTCTTCTTCAACTTTCTCTTTTTCCTCTAACACTTTCTTCGACACTTAGTCAAAATCTCGATCTGTGAGCACGCTGCAACAGGTTTTCCCCCACAACTAAACTTTGCTTTGTGAATGATTTCACACTCCTTGAGATTGTTCTCCAACAAATCCTGTCTTTTATGACTAAAATCATGTTACACCTACTGAATTTTATGTATGAAAACTCTATCACACACTCCTTGTGGATATCGATGCACTCCTTGCATACATAAGTTTCACGCTATCTCTCCTGAGCTTCGATTCGAGACAGAATCAGTCACGCACTCCTTGCGGACGCTATGCACTCCTTGCAATCACTCAATGAAGCAAAACAATTGAAAATTATTCACTCTTCACAGTGACTCATACCTTCAATCATGCAAATGAATTGATCGATACAAGAATAAGAAATAACAGAGAATAAAATAGGATAAGAAGTCTACCATTCACTCATTCATATAGACACATTAATAACACAAATTTGGGACAATATTCCTCTGCTATATTCATTCAACTGAAACATACATACATCCATACAATATTTCTCTGTAGCTCCGAGCTCTTGGCTACAATGGAAATGTATACATTAGATTCAACAACAACAACAACAATATTCTCTCGGCAACAATACAAAGCTTTATACAAAGAGACTCTTCGAGTTCTTCCCTCCAACTACTTTTTTTCTATCTTATCGAAATAAAATCTTTCAACTATTAATCATTTATTACAATAAATGTTCGAGTTAGATAGATAAGAGAAAAAGCTCCAAATTTGTACTGCAATTCATCACATTAAATAAAAATACATACCCCCATCGATCTTACGCGATGGCTCTGCCTCCGATTGTTAAAAATGTTAATAACTCAAAATCTTTGTTAGATATTACATTAATACACCATATTTGAGTTTCAATTGCTATCAAAATATGCGCTAGTGTGCCTAGTTGTCTTCCACGTGCATTTTGTTGGCGATGCTCTTGCATCATACCCCCTTCATAAGTTGGAATATGATGCAACAACTGAGGATCCCCTTCCTAGAAATGCTTATTTTCTATATATTTATAGATTAATGAATGACCCAATGTGTTATGACACTAATTGTCCACTGGTCCCATCAAATATTCCTTCAAATCTTCCTAAATTTGAAGGAAAATTTGATGAATATCCTAGTGATCAAACAGAAATTTCCACATGTATTCTTTGTCTAACTTGTTAAATGATAATTCTATTCTATTAATACTTTTTCATCATACTCTCATTGTAGTCACTACAAAATTCTATATTAAGTTTAAGGGGGCATTCTATCGCACATTTCATGACTTGGAATTAGTATTCCTAAATCATTTTCAGCTCACAGTTTGCTACGATGTTGGTACTGATCTATTGTCAACTTTTTGGAAAAATAAGGAAACTCGTATATCTTACCATATTCAAGAGTGGTGAAGGAGAAATATAATGATCAAGGTATCCATCCCTCCAAAGTTCCTATTGTAGTGGTTCTTGAAGTCCTTCTTTCCTTACATTTCCAAGGACGTTCCAAATTCTGGAGTAACTATGGAGGAATAATATATCTTCAGGACCTAAAAAATAGACATGATTTATTCTTAGTTTCGCCTACTTTATGAGATATTAATAGATGCACCACAGTAAAATATTGACCCGATGCTGATGGAATTGTTATTTCCGTGGCAATTCCATCAACAAACTTGGTCACAAATGAAATGAGATATCTCTCCATCCAAGATTCTACTTCAACTACCCCCTCCCAAATGTTAGATGTAAGAAATTTGCAATCGACAAACCCAAAGGGTCTTCGACAATGTGGCAAGAAGAATAAGGGTAAGGATCAAAATGGAGGGGTATATAATAACAAGTATGTCAATAAACTAGAATATAGTTATGGTGGGGGTAATAAAGAAAAGAGCAACGCTAAATTCCATTATAAGATTTGAAAGGAAGATCACCTCACTCATGAATTCCCCAATATGGATGAAACCTAGAGGTTATTGGCACAAGAAAAACCTTCTGCTTTACCCAATATGTTTCCTCACAGAAAAAATATGGCTTATCGATCTTTAACTAATGTTGAGACTCAACAATGGGTAACAAAGCTACTCCTCTGCTTGATGGAACATAATTGAATGTCTATATTCTTAGTTCATATTCTTATATGCAGAATCGAGTGTGTAATTATGATAATCCTGAGTCTAGGTATAATAGTGAGGATACCCCTAAGAAGAAAAGGCCTCTTCATATTGAGAGGCCTTATGTGAGTGATATAGTTACTTACATACCAAAATATGTGTACAAGAGGTCGTTGCATAATCCAAATGCTATGGCCACTCAAAACTACTCCATTTTGGAATATTTGTTTGAATATCCTTGTGTGGTTTCTCTCTTGAGGTGCTCCAAAGTTTCTCGGTAGAACATAGTGTGTTTCTTTATTCTATCGAGGCTATTTATGATTCTATCTCAAAAATCATCACATTTTGTCCTTCTAATTTCAAGTATTGCCTCTCTTATCATGTCACTTTTTATATCCAAGTGGTGTATTCACCCAAAGAAGATATCCATGAATGTTATTGATGAGGGAGCATCGACGTGTGTGATGTCTCTTGCTTTCTCAAAAGATATAGCCTCTCCAGATCTTGATTCATATCATACTCTTTTGACCACTTTCGATCGTCATTATTTTTGTCCCTGTGGAATAATTTCCTCCTTTCGCATACACTTGGAAGGAAAAACCAAATACATTGAGGTGGAAGTAGTCGACACTCTGCTTGATTAAAACCTTTTGTTAGGTCGTAGTTGGACTTATTCCATTACTCATGTCGTATCTTTGGTTTTTAAATTTATTTGTTTTTTTCATGAAGGAAAATTTGTAAGGGTTGACCAGTTGTCATTCAAAAATTTTGATTCAGCTGCACACATAGAATCCAATTTTCCCTTGGTAGGAATTTCCCAAGAAAAAACCAAAACTATTGGCATTGGGATGTGTTCTTCATTGATGGGAACTTTCAATATCCAAACACTAATTTCATACATTCATTCCACTCTAGATATCTCAATCCCATCGAATTCACTGATGCTTGTATCCCAAGTGCACCATTATTGAACACTATATTTCAAATATCCTTAGATTCTATCATCCCCATATGGTTTGGTAGAAGGGCTTGGGAATGTAGTAATGGAAAGACTATTGTCTATAGGTGATATTTCTTACCATTACATTTAAATGGCCATTGTAGTCTCAAATCCAACTCTTCTTTCGAAATAGGAGGTTGATGATCTTATGACGCCCATTTGGGTGCCTAACTCTTCTTATTATTATGATTGTATTGATATGCTATTTCCTTAGGATAAGGCTATTCTAGAAGGAATGAAAATTCCATAAAGGCCATGAGAGGATTTACATTGCTGATCATATTTCCTCCTTGAGATGGATCACATTGAAAGAGGATGGTTCCATGTTGAAATTAATGATAATATAGATAATACCGTCAACCATTTAATGACACATGGAATTTATGCTGAAGGGAACATGGCCAATATTTTGGAAACAATACCTATTAACATATCATGTGATCCCAACATCGTGGAAAATGTCTTCATCAGTGCAAATTGTTATCCTGAGAGAGATTCATAGTTATACAATCTTGTTTAAATATTTTCATGATGTTCCTTCTTGGTCATACAAAGAGATATCGGGTATAGACCCTAGAATTATCGAACATAAAATAAATACTTATCCTAATGCTAAGACTATTCAACAAAAGTTGAGGTCAATCATCCCTAGGAAGGAAGAGTCTATAAAGGCAGAGGTAGATTAGATCCTCAAGTTAGGTTTCATCTATCGAGTTTATGTTACTAAATGGGTATAGAACCTTGTTCAAGTTGATAAAAAGCAAGTGACCATCTATGTATGTATGGATTTTAGGGATTTTAATAAATTTTGTCCAAAAGAAAAATTCTCAACACAATTTGTAGACCAAATTATTGATGAGTGTGTGGGAAACAATATCTTCTCCTTTATGGATGGATTCTCTGACTGCAATCAGATCTAAATTAAACCCAAGGATCAACATAAAATTGAATTGTTTTGTCTTTGGGGAACATTTGCATACTGCAAAATTCCTCTTTGTCTTAAAAATGTTGGAGAAAATTTTTAGAGGGCCATGATTGTTTCCTTCCATGATATGGAACACATTCGTGAGGCATTTTTAGATGATCTACCCACTCATTCTCATCATACAAATGATCATATAAATCCCCTTCATTGTGTGGTTGTCTGGTGTCATTATTATTGGATCCGACTCAATGCACATAAACGTAATTATTTGTGTTAGATCAAGGAGTCTCCATTGATTTATCATTTTGAAAAAAGGGATCACTATGGACGCTTTAAAGGTCGATTCAATAGTTCAGTTTCCTCCTCCATGCACTATTCCTCAACTTCAAAGTCTCCAAGGGAAGGCTAATTTATTTCATTGTGCGATTTATAACTATGAAGAAATCATTAAGGGTTTAATGCATTTGTTGAAGCAAGTGGTCCCTTTGGAATTGGATGATTAGA
Organism: Picea abies; assembly: GCA_900067695.1. NCBI lineage: Eukaryota > Viridiplantae > Streptophyta > Pinopsida > Pinales > Pinaceae > Picea > Picea abies. The sequence goes on along the minus strand of CBVK0101540004.1, from coordinate 5,469 downwards.
TGGAAATATATTTATATGTGTTGCAAAAGTATGTAATGTCTACCCCTCTCGTTAGTCCACCCTATTTTACTTGTGACTTCTTGTTGTACCTAGTGGCATTGAAATCGACTGTAGGTATGGTTTTGGTACAATAAGAAGATGTGCTTATCTAGCATGCCATTTATTATCTGATTCATGGTTTGGTTGATGTTGAGTTGTGGTATTTTCATGTTGAGAAACTAGATTTGATAATTTTCCATGCTTTCAAGAGACTTTAGCATTATATTCTTCTCTGTAAAAATATCATTATTGTAGATGTCAATCCTTTCCAATATGTTTGGACTCATAATATTGTCAACAAGAAATATAACAAATGGATTGTGATTTTACATGAATTTGACTTAGACTGTGCGTCGACAATGTCCAAAATGTCGATTTCTTTTGTAGAGTTGATCTCTTAACTTCCTAGGGAAGATAAAGAAGAAATATTTGAATACTCCTTTATAGATGAATCAATCTCCTAGATATATTATACTGACCTTTGTTATGGATAAATTATTATACATATCTAGATATTTAAGTTCTTCCTGCATTACACAAGGGATGATTGAAAATTCATTCTCCACCAGGTAAAATACTTTCTCATTATTGATGAGACCTTGTATCTCCACGATGTAGACTTGAGTTTACATCATTGTTTGATGCACAAAGAATAGGATTTAATTTTTATTGACTCTCACGGTGGATCATTTAGAGTTCATCTCTTTGGGTTGGGGACATCCCAAAATATCTTGCATGGTGGATACTTTTGGCCCACGATATTCAAAGATTGTATGGATTTGGTCAATAAATGTCATCCATGTCAAGTTTTTACTCACAAAATGCCTTCATATCCTTCTCCTTTATTTACAGTCATCATTGTGATCCCTTTCATTAAGTGGGGTGTTGATTTCATGGCATGCCACCTACTATGGGGAAATCCCCCCTAAACTGGGTCTAAGGAATACGAAGAGTGATGGCTCCCTTAAAAGATCAATCTACCTTTAATATACCCCAAAAAAATATAGACTAAGTGATGAGAGAAAGAGGGAAGAGAGGGTTAATGAGTGCACATTCAATCCTTATGGTTGATGTAGACCTCTTTCGCTTGTTGTCGCTTCCTAGATCACATATCTCCTCCCAAAGCTGACCCGCAAGGGGTTTGAAATACAGTAAAAGAACATATACAATCTCTAATGATCACTTCAAAAGTCTAAATATATATATGCATGCTGAAATTAACAAGAACATGTAAACATAGGGTTTTGGGACAAAGATAATCTATTTTATTCAAATTCAAGATAAAAGGTTACAACCTTTGCTTGTGACTTCTCTAAAAACCATGTTCAGGCTTCTTTTTTGTGGCTCCAGGTACACCAATCCCACATAAACTTATCACAAACAACATTCCATCAAGGGAAGAGGGAAGTGTTTCATAGGGAGATAGGTTGGAGGGGAAAGTTGAGGCTTAAACTCAAAGCAAGATGCAAATATTGGGCAATGAGAGGGAAAGGAGTTTGAAAGAGTTTTCCTATTCTCTTATTCATGTGTTTAAATGACTCCCTAAGGCCTCCTTTTATATGAAAAAAATATGGTTATTCAATCTAAGGACAGGCTACAATGGGTGAAATGGTTAGGAAGCCCTCCATAGCATGTAAACTCCGTCGAAATTCGTGCAATTTTATATTTTTTGAAACTTTTGGAGGTAAACATAGGCTAAGTAGCATGCAATAACCTTTTGTATGCATGCTAACTAGCATGCAACATACGTGTGTACACAATATATTAGTGCAACAGGGTGTGTACACTATCCACAAAATGGTTTTTTAGAAGGAAGTCTCAACAATATTTTTGGAAATGTATGCAAATGTAAGGGAAAATGTCTTGGATGCATAGATGTCGAATTTTTGGACTATAACACCACCTTCCTTTGGCTAGGGGGAATTGTTACATTATCATGGTTTTTTAATACATTCCAAAATAGGTGAAATCCATGACAACGTTTTTAAGCAATTGTGAAAATGTTTCATTTTTTATATTCAATCAGGTGATGACTAGGTTTAGTGTTCCAAAATATATTGTCTGTTACCGTGATAGCCACTTCTAGAAAAAAATGATGTTGAATCTCACATAAATATTGGGTTTTAGGAAAGATATTTTTTCTTTGTAGTACCTGTAGGAAAATGGGGAAGTTGAGGTCGTTAACAATTATCTAAACACCATTCTCCAACGTACAGTCAATCCGAGTAATGCTAACTGGAAAACCATTCTCTATATAATTTTATGGTCATACAAAACTTTAGTTAAAACTACTACTAGTTTTTCCTCGTTCAAACTCATTCATGGGTTGGAGGCGATCTTATCGATTGAATGTAAAATACCTTCTCTTAATATCATCGTCGAGATTATACTTGAATCTTCTAAGCTAGAAATTTGACTTAACTATTTGGAACAAATTGACAAGAAACGTCACGATGACACCACTTCAGATGAGGTTCATAATAGGAGAGTTAAGAGTTAGTATGACAAGTCAGTGCACCTGACAATCTTCTCTGAAGGTGATCTAGTTTTGGTGTATGGCCAGTATAAAGTCACCTTGGGGTAGGAAAGTTAAATCCATTGTGGCATGTCCCTAACATAGTGATATGTTCCCTCTAGAAATGAGCCTATGATTGGGATTTATCTTAAGAAGTACTATGATTGAGCCTTTATGCTTAGGAGTTCCTTTTTTAATTATTGTGCATAGTTGTATTTAGTTATAGTATAGGTCCTTTTTTGTGTTAGTGGTGATTATTGTTCTTCTTCTTGATTGAAATATGTCACATGATTCTTTGATTCTCATAATATTCACACTCGTAACCTTGCTTGCATCGCTTGGGTAATTTACTTGCCCACAAGCCTGTTGGTCTCTTCCGAAGGAATTTTTCTTTTCCTAGATACCAATAATTTGGTTGCATACATCGCATTTATCAAACTTATTTGTGACAACATTTTGCATGGTATTCAATCCTTATAAGTTTGTTTTGATGCTCAGTTGGTAGTGTCTCAACTAAATGGTGAATTTTTTATTCGCGACACTATTTTATGTATTCATTTATTTCAGGTACATTTGTTGAACTTTATTTTTATTATATTACTTATATTCATGTTCCAATAAATTAAAATTCATTATATAATGCATTTCTTAACTATGTGTTGGAGTGACACTTATATCATTCACATTAATCTAAAGCATAAAAATCATGCATGTACATAAAATCATGGGCACATTATCATCAAGGGAGAAAGTTTCATTTATACATATCACACCATTAATGTTCATGAAGTACAAAAAGTTACTCATGTTACAAAAAAGTATTTTTAGCCTTGATTTTCCATCTATAAGGTCCAATAATACAAAAAACAATAAAGGCATTGTCTAGCTATTCTCTAAAATGGATTTTTTCGTTGGAATCCAACGATATAAATTTACATGAATCACTATTTTTGGTTTTTTGGAATATATTTCTGAATGCAAAAATGGATTCATCATGCTGAAAAACCATTGGGACACTCAGGTTATACATAAATAATCACTCAAATATACGAATCTAACAATTTCTCACCAGATTTCGAGCAAATGTCCCCGAAAAAAATCATCATTTCATAGAATGTTTAGCCTACATAAAATATATGTCTGTAGTAGGATCATGAGGGACCTTCCCCTCCTATTGCATGTTTATCATAGAAGACTATTATGTTCGTAAGATTTTGAAAAATTTGTACCCATGCCCGTGGTACTCCAGCCACATGTTGCTCCATTTTCTTTGATGGATCTTTGATTTGTATCATTGGCACTGAGAATACCAATATGTTGAGGTTCGTCGGGAAGTTATCTAATAATTGGTCGGAATGTCCCCATTATGGGTCATCATGACCACACATTCCATTCCAAGGAAACCCATCAATATGTCTTGGTCCAACATCTGTAAAATCCTACAATCAAATTCCCATCATGATTCACACCAAAAATATTTACTTCTTAAATTATTCATCTTTTTAAGATATAAAAATCAAATAATAAAAAATATTTTTACCTATATCATCGTAGGTACTTCCAAGAGGAATTATCATCTATGGATCATGACAGTATTTTATCCCTACATAAGGATATTCCTATATCATTACAACTTGGTGAGACCACCAAGTAAATAATGCATCATCACATGGATCACCCACTTGTCCTCCTCCATATGTTGGTAGGACCCAAGTCCACCCCTTCATAGTGTCATCTTGAATATATTGTGGATGGATATTCACTCGAGGAGTCATCGTCGACACTCACTAAAAGAAAAAAGTGTGCACAATTGGCTTCCAAAGCCAAAGTTCTTCATTTTTTCTTACTTGCAACCTATTAGTTGAATTCTCACACACATTCGAAATGAAGTAATCCAATCACATAGTACATTCCTTAAGAATTACATGGAATAAAACATCATGGTTATGGATGACTAATGTAAAGTGATAGATCCTGCAATCTAAGCATTCGTCAAGAAAATAATATTGAGATTGAGGATTTCTATTTTCCTTATTGGGAGTTGGCTCTGAAACGTTTCAATATTGGGCGCATGTAATAATCAACAATATATTCATTGACTATTAAAACAATGTTTTATTTCCCTTTAATATTTACCAAGTCCCCTTGATGAGGTATCCCTATAAGGAAGTATATGTCTTTGGTTTCAATCCTCAAGTATTTTTCATTAATCATGAATGCATTACCATCAGGATCTAAATATCTGATCAATTTCTGTAACAATGTTATTTAGTCCCTAATTCCATTGCATCTGAAGAATTTATATAATATGAAACGTCAAAGGGATTCTTGAGCCTCTGGGTCGTTCATGACCTGATTATCCACATATCTATGTTTTTTTTCCCTCCATTCGATCACCATCCTATCAAAAATTTAGATTCTTGAGTTAGATTTCTTTTTTGAAAGTTCACAGAGTTGTATGTCACTTCCTTTTAGGAAAATCACATACATATGTGACTATCAGTAATAGATACTATGTACAACCTTCCATGTATGTGATCCATGGTGAACAAAATCACGTACATGGCCATCTAGCCTAAGAAATGCATTAAAAACTCAATAATACACTAAAATCTAAAAAATTAGGGATTGAAATGAAGAGGAAGGAACAATCTATTACTTGGGCCATGCTTTTGAATTTAGTTCATCATGCGTCATGTACCATTCTCTAGAAACTTGGAGCGTAAAATCTCAAAATGCACTCTAATGGGGTAAAAATTCAAATGGTATCGTAAAACCTCATTTTTTACCTATTTTAACCCATTTTAACCTTTTTATATAGTTTTTTACCCTTTCTTACATACTTTAATGTCATTTAGACGAATTCAATGATCTGGATTATTTTCGGCACGAAATGAGAGCAGAGATATAATAAA
>CBVK0101540001.1:0-12065 GCA_900067695.1 Picea abies | reverse complement strand
TGACCTCCACTATTATCACTATGGGCCCTCTGGGCCCCCCCACTACCTATTTAGCTACCTTACACAAGAAGTAAGTTCTTCCTTTCAACCCTTCTTGAAAAATCATGTTGCTCCTTTGTCCTTCGGGGCTAATAACCTCATCTTGCAAAACATTATGGTTGGCTTAGGTGGAGGAGTGGCTTGGGGAAATCAACCTCCCTCACCACCTTTAAACCCTTAGTTCGATGATAGATATGGCCCATTGAATTTACACCAACACGTTCACGATCTCCCTGATAATTACTTGAAGCTCCTACCTAAATATGATGGAGAAAAAACCTATTCCACTGAGGAAGACATAGATTCCTTTCAAGATTTCACAAACAATCTATTTTTGGAGCATGAAAATGTCTTGATGAGGCTTTTTGTCCAAAATTTAGAGGGAAACATCATGGAATGGTTCAAATAACTACCTGTTGCTTCAATTGATAGTTGGCAGGCTCTATAAACTTCCTTTATGAGACAGTGGGGTAAAACAAATGAAAATATGTACTACATAACTGAATTTGGCTCACTCTAGAGGAGAGCTAATGATCACGTTGTTGATTTCTGTTGCTTCAATTGATAGTTGGCAGGCTCTATAAACTTCCTTTATGAGACAGTGGGGTAAAACAAATGAAAATATGTACTACATAACTGAATTTGGCTCACTCTAGAGGAGAGCTAATGATCACGTTGTTGATTTCAATAGAATATTTAACAATATCTATAACAAAATCCCTAGAGACATAAATCCTTCATAACTAACATCCAAAGTCAGATATGTTGGGGAATTCGATGATTATTTTTCCATGGTGTTGAGGGAAATAAGATATGAAACTATGCTTATAATGTATGATGATGCAATAAAAATCGAATGAAACAAGATTGCATCAATTAAAATGAAGATAAAACATGATCAAGTAGAAAGGAAAAAGACTAGAGAGATTGTCATACCTCTGATCCAAATAAATATCCCCAAGAAGATAGGATGGAAGAAATGTACAGACTGATTAGAAACTTAATAAATAAGATGTCAAGGTTTGAGATGGAAAATAACAATGCAAATAAATCCCCTCAAGAAGGAGGTATGAGAAACCCTAATCAATTCAGAAGACCCTTTAATCCACAACTAATGAGGAGGGAAAGAAGAAATGAAGAACAACCCATCCAATCCCCTGTAAAGACCAACAATGAAAACAACCTTGTTGAGGAAGTCATGGGTGAGGAATATGTTGAATACACATAAGAGGTACACCTGATTCAAGATGAGAATAATGCCATGCATATGAATCAAAATTAATATGAAGATTCTCTAAATCCTAGGAAGGAGAATCCTAAGAATGAACCAAACCAAGAATCTCTATCCTCTGTTCAATATAGAATGTTTGTTGATGCATTACAGGCTGAAATGCACAAGAAATATGATCTCAGACCTAGCAAAAAGTAGTTATTCAAGACAATGAGCCTCAGCCTAAGAAGCCTAGCCCAAGTCAAATCAAATATAAATTCAAAGAAACCTCATAATCTCTCAAGGCCAATGAGGTTTTAGAACCTTCAAAAAGAGAAAAATAAATTAAAGAATTTGAGGAATCAATTCCACCTTTTAACATTGAAAAAAATTGTCCAAAATTAAGATCACTATACCATTGGTGGAATTGACTAAGAATCTCGCATATTATTAATAAATTGAGAAATTATGCAAGGAAATGGACCATCAAACCCTCATGATACATAAATTCAAAGAAACCTCATAATCTCTCAAGGCCAATGAGGTTTTAGAACCTTCAAAAAGAGAAAAATAAATTAAAGAATTTGAGGAATCAATTCCACCTTTTAACATTGAAAAAAATTGTCCAAAATTAAGATCACTATACCATTGGTGGAATTGACTAAGAATCTCGCATATTATTAATAAATTGAGAAATTATGCAAGGAAATGGACCATCAAACCCTCATGATACCTTGAATGTACAAGATGAGTGCCCCACCATTGTTTTTGTCTCCCACATAGATGAAAAGGAAGAATATGTTGCACCCTTCTATGTGACCTTAAATATTCATGAAAAAATGTTGCACAACTATATGCTCGATTCTAGAGCATCACATAACCTCATGCCCAAAGTAGTCATGGAAAATTTGGGATTTGAGATAACCAAGCCATATCGATACCTATATTCTTTTGATGCTAGAAAGGTGAACCCAAAGTAGTCATGGAAAATTTGGGATTTGAGATAACCAAGCCATATCAATACCTATATTCTTTTGATGCTAGAAAGGTGAAGTGTGATGGGATGATCAAGAACATGGTGGTCACTCTAGCTTAGTTTCCTATTAAGAGCATTATGATGGACATAGTGATGGCTGATGTTCTTGCTAATTATGGTATGTTGCTTTCCAAAACATGGGAACGTAAGATGGGAGGTACTATGCACATGTATATGAATTATGCCACTATACCAATATTTGGAGGTGAAAACAAAAGGTTGTATAGAGAGACAAAATTCACCTATGTGGTTAGATACTAGAACAACCCTATAAACCATCCCATTTATGCTGCTGATAAATATCTTAGCTATTGCATCCTTTCAATAAATGAGGAATATAATGAAGCCCCTATACTCGCAGATCCACTTGCAAGCTCTGTTACAAAGATAGGTGGTATATGGAAAATGTTTTTTGATGGGGCATACTCAAAAGAATGGGTTGAGGCTAGTGTAGTGATCATTTATCCCTTCAAAATATAAATTCATTTGTCCTATAAAATACAGTTTGAGGCCACCAATAATGTAGCTAAATATCAAGTGTGATACCTCGATTTTGAGACCCTAGATTAAATAATGTATTTTGTTATTTTATTAAAGGCCAGAGCACCCAAACAATTAAAAGTGGTCGGAGTTCCTAGGAAAATGTAATATTTTGATCATTATTAATAATAAAATACATTGCTGGATGCTAGACGAACAAGGACAAGAGTTATAAGGGGCTATGATTCCACGAGAGAGGGGGATTAAAAGTGGTCGGAGTTCCTAGGAAAATGTAATATTTTGATCATTATTAATAATAAAATACATTGCTGGATGCTAGACGAACAAGGACAAGAGTTATAAGGGGCTATGATTCCACGAGAGAGGGGGCTTAAGGGGATAAGTATTTTTATTATATTTTATTTACCCATAATTGTTTTAATTGAGAGAAGTGATTACATGAGCTTCTTAGGGAAGGCCATGTGGTTCCTAATTTCCAAGTAAATATATAAACCCATATTTGGGTTGTTTGGGGGTTCACTCTTTTTTTGTTCACTGTTCACACTATTCATTCCGTTCACTCTCCATTCACTCTTTCACTCATTCATTCTTTTGCTTAGTTGGGACATGGGGAAAAATTGCTGAGGAAGGAAGCCATTGTTTGTTGGCTGTAGTGATTATTGGTGTATTACAACCATGAATTAATGCCAGCATGCCCGAGATGCATTGGCATGTGCTAAGCTTTGTTCACAGATGTGAATCCTGAGAGTCCCAAAATGGAGATTCTTGACCGGATGCACTGGAGCCTTGGAAGGAGGTGGACAACTTGAGGGACTGCATGGTAGAGAAGGGAGTCCATTCTCTTGGGTTGTGTATGATGGAGAGAATAGAGATGGTGTGTTTTGGATTGCTATGTGTTGAGAAACCTATGAGAGCTTGGGTGATGACTAGTTTTGGAAGTTGAGTGACACCTTGGAACCATCCTTATGGATTCGTAAGCCTAGATCGGGGGTGACCTACTGTTGAGACTTGGAATACCATCGTCTATGTTTGGGTGGAACATCCTTGGTATGCAACCAGTTGGTGATTCATTTTGTTAAAGATAAGTGCTCTCTGTCATGTATTTCTATGCTTGTATATTTATTTCCGCTGTGTATTAATTAATATCTCTGAGATGTGTATCTTTAATGTGCGTTCTTTCCGATTATTGATGTGCATGGCATGTTTAAACATTTTTTTTATGTTGTAGCATGAATCTTGATTATTGCATGCACTATTGTGGTGTTCTTTCATGCTTCTTTATTAATTAGATGTTATCATAATTCAAAATAAGTTTTGAAATGTGTTTTTGAAGTAGTGTGGCTAGCCTATGGGTGGTTGGGTACGTTCTAGATTGGTATCATAGCTTCTGGTTGAAACAACAGACTTGTATGGGCCAGAACAAGTGTGAATTGGGTAGATTCGATGTCATAGAGTTGGTTTGTACGAATTTGGGGAAATACGATGAAATTTTTTTGAGAGAAAATCCCCAAATTCATGAACATATCTGAGTTTTAATGAATTAAGATTGTCTAAGATGTTAATGGATTCAATCTATAGAGTTGCAGAGCCGAATTCGACCTAGAAGGTTGAAAAAATTCATATTTTAATGGTTGTTGTAGCACTGGGCATAGTTAATAGATTTGATGACTAAGATCATGTTGGATCTTGAGATCAATGGCCTAGATTCTCCCTTGATAAATTTAAAAATTGATAAAGTTTTGAAGTTTGAAAAAGTTATGAGATCAACAACCGAGATTCATTTCAGAGGTTTGGAAAATGAGGAAGATCGACGGTCTGTATTCATTTTTAGTCGTTTGGGGAAGTTAGAGAAAATCAACAGTCGAGATCATCTTGGATGGGAGATCAATGACCCAAATTCACCTAGGTTTTGGCCGAAATGGTCTAAGTGTTGAAGTTCTCCAAAAGAGGTCACTGATGGTTGATGGATCTGGGATCGATGAATTTGGGAGAAATTTTTATTTAGGCCAAAGGAAATATCTGATCATCAATGACCGATGGATCAAGGATCAACGACTTTGGCATAATTTTCATTTGGCCAAAAGACATCTCTGATTGTCGATGACCAATGGATTGGGGATCGATGAATTTGGGAGAAGTTTTCATTTTTCCAAAATAAATATCTGATCGTTGATGGATTAGGGATTGAAAATTTTGGGTGATGTTTTCATTCGGCCAAAAGAGATCTCTAATTGTTGATGACTAATGTATCAAGGATCGATGAATTTGGTTGAAGTTTTCATTCATCCCAAAGACATATATAATATTCATGGTATGATGGATCAGGGATCGAGGAATTTGGTATAATTTTTCATTCATCCAAAGGACATCCCTGATCATCGATGGTCGATGAGCGGGCATCAATATATTTAGTGTGAAGTTCAAATTCTCCAAGAGACACTACCGATGGCCAATGGGGAAATGAAGGTGATGATGTGTCATTCCATGTTAACATCCACATGTCATGCCATGTCATCCTAGTTGATACCTCAAGATGACATGTCATGCTATGTCATCATCTATGTGTCATGCCATGTCAACATAGTTGCCACGTCAACTAACAAAGATGGTCGACAATTGATGGTTGGGTCAGATGAATTAATGAAGTGTTTTTGGAATCCATCAGGGATCGTTGATCATCGATGGGTCAATGATCGGGTGTCAATTGAATTGTTAGGGATTTCCATTTTCCAACAAATATCACTAACAGTTGACAACCCATGGCCAAGTCGGCCGGTTTGGAGTTGTTTGCAAATCGTTCATTAGGGAGTCGGGTTGATGGTCGACGGTCAGGTCAAAATTTTGGGGAAAGTTTTGTGCACACAAAAGGAGAACGTTGATCACCGATGGCCGATGGAGAACAAATCAATAGTCCATATTTCTTCTGACTTGATATCGACGGTGCAAATTGCACTTAGGAAAAAATGTTCCATAGTTTAAAAACACAAAAACAATGTGGAGCCATTTTCTTATTTTGGCCATAACTAAAGAAAATTAATTCATATTGATATGGAACTTATGGGTTTTATCTACAGAGAGGATATCTACAAAAGTTCCATAGATGGCCATTGTCTAATTCTGCTTGGATTTGTTAGAAATTTCAAAATAGTGGTTTTTAAAGATCAGGGTCCAAATCATTGGCAGAGGTACATATTAAGATGAAACTCTTGGGGAGAGTCCATAAATAAGACATGGAAATAAACCATGAAGTAACTAAATAAATCCTAAGTGGATTGGAATGGAGATACTAAAATAGGCCAAAATCCACTGTTCCGAGCCACTTTTTAAGGATTTTTTATATTTTCAGAGGAGGAAAAGTGACCCTAGATCACAAAAATGGAATATTTTATTTACTTGAAATTTTATATACACATCAATACAGGCAAATTTGGTTTAAAGAAATTTTTCCATAAGTGCACAGATTTTGAGATAGTTGGTTTTGTTAAAAATTTCAAGTCTGGAAAAAGGGCTAAAAAGGGACAAAGTTGCATATTCCATATTGTTGCATATTTTGATTAGAGTATTAGATTTAAATTATGAGAGATTTTATGAATTCATTTTCCTTATTATTATCTATGTCTCATACAAATTTTTCTCTAGTTTGTGACATACTTTCTTCTGCAGTTAACATAAGTTGACATTTTAATAAAATTACACTAGTGGAGAAAACGCACAGATGGGGTGAAACTGGATTTTTCAGGAAGTGTTACAAAATATTTCCCCTGCATACATGTGAAATATCCCTTGTATATATAGACCCCTATTTACAAATACAAAAAAACAAAAACAAATGGACATTAACATTCCTTTAAATATATTCTTAATGTCTATGGATAGAGAAGATAGAAGAAAGAAGTGTGACTTACTCCTTTTCCGATGGTTATCCTCATTATTCTTCATTATTTGTTCTTGTTGTCAAAGCCACAATCAAGATGAAGAGAGTCTGTAAGAAACATAACAATACCTTCTACCTCTACAATATATCCTTAGACAAGAACATATCTATCTATATAGACATACATGTGAAAACAACAATATGAAGGAAATAGGCCAAGTTATATTAATGAAAACATGGGAACTTACAACCTTGTTGCGCTAGCATTCCTCCAAGATTCCAATCCATTCCTTGAATGCACTCTAAATATGTTTCTCTTAATATCATAAGTTTCATATACACACTTTATCCTCTCACATGCCTTGGAATTCCCTCATTATATAGGATTTGGAGGCTTAACCACCATGGAGGAAATCATTCACTAGATCCACTAAATTGGGATCTCCAAGGTTTTTAGGGCGAAAATATCTCTCAAGGATTTTAGGGAGAAAATATCTCTAAAGGATTTTAGGGAGGAAATATCTCTCAAGATCCATCAAATTAGGATATTCATCCATGAGACTCTCAAATTCTCCTTGAGATTAGGAAACTAAATGTGAGATGGATTCTCACACCAAATTTATTTCCCTTTTTCAATAAAAATGAATAATACATGTGCACATGGTATTTTGACCTTAATATGATAAATTTCTCCTCCACACTTACTAGGGATTGTGACAAATGTTCTTTCACTGTGTCAAGGTTGTGACACTCAATAAAGTGCATGTGACACTTATTAAGGTGCATACGACACTTGATAAGGTGCACGCGACACTTAGTAAGGTGCATACGACACTTGATAAAGTGAATGCGACACTTATTCCGGTGAATACAACACTTTACGACACTTGTGATACTTAAGGTGTGTAATATATGTGACACCTAAATGTGGCATTTTGGTGTGTAACAAATTCCCCCTAAAGTGTGAGGTCATAAGAGAAGTTGATGGGAAAAACACTTTGCAAAAATATGTGCATCAAGGAACTGGAATAGGAAATTTGGGTGGAAGCTGCAAGCAAACATCAAACAATAGACATATATCATCCTTGAGGTGGGAATACCCATACTCGGATAAACTGACTGAAAGCATGGTCGTCGGCTAATACACATAGGATATGGGAACCAAATATGAAAACATATACACTAGTGAGATTGCCAATATGGTGGTTATACTAGAATCTTATACATATTCAAATGATCTCCATCACATCCTAGTTAAAGAACATAACAGAGTGAATTCCCAACCCAGGGTCTTCATCTCGATCCTGAAATAGTACAAATCTAGCCAGGAGAATAGATGACTTGATGTCGAACATGGTAGAAAACACTTGATTATCGGTCATTAATGTATACTGTTAAAAAGTTCGATGGAAATCACCAATGATAACAATGACTCCCAAGGTACCCTAGTACATTCCAACGAATGTGAATAAATGAGATGAAGTCAAACATCTGTGGACTCATCCGATCAGAGGCCAATGGTGTAAACCTACTTTAAAAGGCGAGGAAACCCTCCATTGAGGCATGCAGGCTCCAAGGTACTAATTGGTTTCTAACTCTAATTCCTGAATAATGTGTTGAAGTCAATAGGAATAGACTCATCGAAGGAGGGCCATGATGTATCCCACATAATCGACACGAAACTAACACAGAAAAGTGATGTAAGATGATAGATCAAATGAGTGTGGACTAACACGAGGATGAAATATAGTAATATTGAAGAATGGTTCGCTTGAGGTCAAACTTCCATTGAACATTGTGAGGCATGACAAGTGACTTAGAAGAATTGACTTGAATGAGAGATAGACCAAAACATAGTGTGATAATCACCAGTGAACTCTTTGGGTGAGTTGAAGGAGTACGAGGACTCATGGAGTATGAGACAAGATGAAAACATGCATGATAAAAGAATATTATCCAACTGTAATAAAAGATGAAAATAGGTTCCATGTTCAAGGGAGACAACAAACAACTTCCACGATGCTTTCCCAAAACTTGACCCACTTCCTTCAATTTTTTCAACACCATGATTGGTGAGTACCTATTTATTTTTTAATGAGCTTGAGTAGGATAATAGATGCTCGATATAGCCCATCTTTGATGAGTCCCTCATCATATGTTTAACAAACCTGAATAAGGATGGGTTCAACCCCATATGGGTCCTTTAATGCATGTTTTACGAGTCCAAAGAAAGAAAAATCGACGACCTTTAATTTTTTAGCAAGTCTGAAAAGATCTTAAAGATGACTCCGTGGATGAAATTTTCATAAATTTAGTTCCCCAAGCCCAAAAAAGTGTAAAAAAAATACAAGGGAGAACTATTATAGTCATGATTGACTAGAGTATACATTTTTTGTAGTTAGTCTTACGAGGTCGAAAAAGGGGTAAACTACCACTCGAAAGATGAATCGTCGTTTTTTAACGAGCTCGAGGAATGACGAATTATGCTTGTAGTCTACTTCAATTTTTAACGAGCTTGAAACAGAGAATGAAACTGTGATCGAAAAATCCTTTGTTTCATTTTTTAATGATATTGACACAGAGACAAGAACGTTTCTTGAAATCCTCTATTTCATTTTTAACGAGATTGACATAGAAATGGGAAATTTTCTCGAAACTGGTTTCATTTTTTAATGAGCTTGAAAGTGAGAATAAACTATTCTTGGTGTAATACCCATGAACGAGCCTCTTCCCAACATGATATCCATAGGTTGGTAAGTTTATCGATACCGATTGGTGTGTTTTTTCCCAACATAGTGTTCATAGGCTGGTACTTTTCCCCCATCATCATTAAAAAAATTTGGCGGTTTAACTTCAGTATGATCTCTAGAGGCTAGAGACATTTCTTCTAAGCTTCAGCTCATTTTCCGACTTCTCTTCTGCACTCACATAGACTCCTTTCTACTAATAGTGATAGGTTTTCTAGAGAGGGAGAGATAAATAGGATCAATGGAGATAGGAGGAGGAAGGGAAGGTTTAGGTACCAGATCATGTGGCAAATGGGATGTTGCAGTGTAATATGTGCTAGGTACTACCCAAGTATCGAACGATTTAGAGGATCAATAGAAATAGAATCCTGGATACTAATAGTGATAGGTTCGCCAGAGAGGGAGAAATAAAGAGGATCAATGGAGACAGAAGGAGGAAGGGAAGGTTTAGGTACCAAATCATGTGGCAAACTGGACGTTTCAATGGAATATGGGATAAGTACTACCCAAGGATTGAACAATTCAGAGGATCGTCGCACAATTGTCATAAACATGTTTAATGTGGCAACCTCATGTGGGGTATTCGGGGTGGGTAAGGGAAAAAACCCCATGAGTGAGGAATATTTTAGGAGACCTACCCCCACACTCTCATACTTAATATTGGACTGTCCCCAAAAAGGTATATTATTTCCTAAAGAATTATGGAGATCTGAAGTGCAATAATCAAGTTGGTCAATAGCCACAATTTTCCCTTGATGGGGAAATTGTAAAATGCAAAAATTTGAAGAATCAACGATAGTCATCGCATAGAACCAACTGAGACCAAGCAATAAATTATAATCCAGGGGCACGTTAACCATGTCAATGTCAACATAAATAGATTTTCCCTTTAATTCTGAAATATTTCAAAAGTATGTAAGGTTGGAAACCACATCCATCAAATTCCTTAAGGGTGGTAGGATATTGTTTAAGTTCTGGAGAACCAATGTCTCTCCAACGGGATAGAGAGATGACACATGTGGAAGCTCCTTCATCCAGAATGGTGCAATGGATGCTCTTCCCACCAACCATAGCATAAATTTGGAAAGGTAGGTGATGGGAGAGCCTCAGTTTAAAATAGTCGAGATTAAACATAATCATATTTGATGCCTCTGGATCCACAGCTCTAATAGTTGATAACAAGGTTCTATGTTGACTTGGATAGTTTTTTATAACATCTAGGGTCAGCATAGCACAAGGTTCTTATGTTAAATATTCAACAACATTGTAGATTTGAGTAGTGTGGGAACTTGGATTGAAAATATACTTTTGAATTGTTCCCTTGGGCGGGTGGAACAGTGAATCAACAACATGCCTCTTGATATAAAGAGGGGCAAAGGATGGAGGAGGATTGGAAGTGGAGGTATTATCGATAGCACCTCCATTGGCATGATTATCTAGAAGAGTGTGATAAGTCTATGCTTTGGTTGTTAAACTAACTATCCCATTACACATAAGGACCTAACTGCTTGAGGAATCATCCTCATGGTGAGGATAAAATACATTTCCCCCTTGCGGAGGAGAAAGATTTTTCATAACCATTTATTGTTGCTGAATCAGAAAAGGGTTAGTTAATACTGCATGTTGGGAGGTACCCTTCATAAATTTAGCAACTTCCTCTCAATGAGGGAAGTATTTCGTGTAGTGGTCCTTTGCACAAATCATGCAGGGAAACTTATATTTCCTTTTCGGTTGAGAATCATCAGTTTTTGTACTCTCATGTGTGTTATAATAATTCTTTGATCTACCCTTGTTTTTATTCTTACCTCTAGGTTGGTGAGATGAAGTGGACTGGACTGCATTTACCTCAGAGTTTTGTGTGAGAGAGAGAGAATATTTGGTGTTCATCATGGAACCCATGAGGCCATTGGCATGGACTTAAAGAGCAGGTATTGACTGATCATATGATGAGTGAGGAGCATGAGGGATCAGATCGTAAAGCATGTCGGACTGGGAATATACCAAGTCCAAATATTGAGCACGAATAAACACTTGCTCCTCAGTGACATAACTGCCCATGGAGACATCTCTAGCAATGGGTGGAAAAAGTGACTTGGTAAACCAATCTTCTAGAATTTGATCTGGAATGGTCGCTTTAATTAATCGTCGATTCCTCCTCCATTCATGAATATAATAAAAAATGTGAGTGGAAGTGTATTTCCTAAGCGAAGTCAAAATATATGTACCAGTTTCATATCGAATTGACAACTGGAAATGTGTCAAAAATTCAATATCTAAAGTATCAAATTCACCAAAGGAGTGGCATGACCATTCAATATACCATTTGGTTTTTGAGCCTATGAGGCTTCTCTGAAAAAGTCATAAATGAATGGAGTTGTCCCTAAAGGAGTTTGAAGAATACCAGAAATAAAAGCTCATTAAATCGTTATTAGGATCTTCCCTAGGTTTTTCGTCGAATTTTGAGATATCATATGGTAATTTGGAAAGGATTGGATGCCAAAATGGGGCATGATGTACTGTCCCCACTTTGGGATATCATCACAATGCAGAGGGTTATGATGACCAGAGTAGCCAGATGGAGTTTATAGCAAGTACAGGTGTATTTGAGAGGCATTGTGGGGTCCAGCTTACATTGATGATCATATTCCATCATTATGA
>CBVK0101539933.1:0-11785 GCA_900067695.1 Picea abies | reverse complement strand
CTAAGTTTTGTTTTGTGGGTTACTTTTGTTACTGCTGCAGCTGATGCTTTGATCTCAACTCGTTTCAAGAAACTTGGATATGAGTATGTGAAATTAGGTAAGTATGCTCTGTTGTACTCTACTCTGAAACGTATCTATGGATCTTGAAAGTCATAACTATGTTATAACGCATATGTGATATGAAGTACTAATGTGGGTACTCTTGGTGATCTGAACTCTACATTTCGGGTGAACTAGATGATTGTTGGGTGGAGCACAAGCACGATAAAGATGTCCATGCTCAACTTGACAGTCAGACTATCTGAGCTTTTTTTATTTTCAGTTATGAATGTATTTATGTGTTGGTCTTTGTAAGGTAACTGATTGTGTGTTGCTGGTCTTTATTTATGACTAATCTGCAGGGAAGATTAGTTGCAAAATCTTCAACATTCCCACCTGGGAATCAATGCCCTTGCTGATTATGTGCACAACAAAGGACTCAAACTGGGGATATATTCAGATGTCGGGTATGAATTGTAGAAAAGTTACTGCGATTCTAAGACTACTCTCAAATTTCAAACAAAATCTCTCTACTCTTCTCCTATCATTGTCAATGGGATTTTTTCTGAGATTTTATGTATTTTCCAGGTTCTGTACATGTTCAGGGAAACAACCAGGCTCATTGGGATATGAGAAAATAGATGCAGCTACATTTGCTGAATGGGTACATTTGCCTCCTCTTATAGTTCCATAGTGGTTTACATTGTAAATTTGAAATTTTATTATTATTTTATGGACTAATTCTCCTACAACTCATGATAGGGGGTTGATTATCTAAAATATGACAATTATAATATTGATCACAGCTGACCAGAATTTTGGTAAGTCTTTGTTTCTAATCTTCAATCCAATTGTCTTATACTTGAAGGATCATTAATTGTGCCTTTCCAGCCTGGACAGTAGTCACATTTCCAGGCTATCTACCATTTAGATTTCATCTCAGTTCTTTACTGCTTGCTATGTAATTTATTGTCTCCGCACTTATCAATCCCTTTGAAAGGGTGGGTGTTCATGGATTGGAAGTAAATGATGCATTTAATCCTTTTTGTTAACATATCGCAAGTTTGTTGATTGTAGCCTAATGGCCCATCTCTATTTTGAAATTTTCTAAGTCTTTAGTCATTTCTTCGGTGGATTGTGGTTCTTGTTTTCTGAGAAGCTGCAAGATCAGTTTTAAGGTTTTGTAAAACTATAACTTTGTGTGATTATTTTTAGAATTTAATTATTCACTGCAACAGACAAGAGAATGTAGTTTATTTGGGTATCCAAGTATTGGAAAACTGAATCTCTGTATTAAATTATAGGTACCCAAAAATGAGGGATTCACTTCTGGGAACAGGGCGTCCAATATTTTATTCATTTTGTGAATGGTAAGTTTTGATTTGAGGAAGAGATCATCCTGCTACCTGGGGAGCCAAAGAGGGAAATAGCTGGAGGACAATAGTATTCAAAAACACTTACTTCATTCAGAGGGATTTGGTGATATTTAACTAAAAGGTGGTACCTCATCCAACTACAACTTTTGGGAGGGAATAGTACTAATAAAGCAATCAAAATATGTTTACAATTCACATTTCAATGTGATCAAAATAAGTTTACAATTCACATTTCAATGTGGAGGAAGCAATACTAATAAAGCAATCAAAATAAACTTACAGTTCACATTTCAAAGTGAAAACATAGTTGTTTTACAAATGCAATGCCACATGCCAACCTTAAGTAAAAAAATTAAAATCAAAGAGATGAATTTTCCAAACAATTTTATGTTACTTTGTAATGAATAATATATTTAAAAATGAAAAAAACATTTCTATGTTCAAACAACTTCAGCTCACTTCGACGCTTCCTTTCCCCGTTTCGGGGTTATGCTAGTATAAGAAGGCATGGGTATAAGTTTTATTCATTCATTTTTTCAGACTAGGAAGTAATGGGTGAAGCATAACGTTTTATTCATTCATTTTTTCAGACTAGGAAGTAATGGGTGAAGCATAACTATGAATTTCTTGTTTTCAAGAATAGTAAACAATGTTGTGATTCGAGTTTCAGATTTTTGTACTTGCTAGTACTTTCTCCAGTTTGATGTGTTTCAATTCCTAGTAAAAATCAGCACAGTTTTAACAGAAACTTCAGTTTCTGTTTCCTTTGTGGGTAGCTTAGAAATCAGACTAGAATTGTTACCATGTGCTGAAATTTTTTAACAAAGTTTTCACTCTTGGTGCAAGTGCAAGTTCATGGTTGAATAAAAAACAACATGGAACAATACTTTCATCTTCCAAAGAAAGTTGAAAAATTCAATCCTATTACACTTTGTTGAGACATTAAAGTTTTTTGAAGATGGAAAAAATCACATCTTTCATGAGCAGACAAAACATATGGAGATGAAAAGTCATTAAATTCAACAGCTAGTGGAGAATGAAGACAGAGTTGTAGTGTTGTGCAACTCAGACTGTAGACATATTCACCAAGCCTCTCGGTCCATATTAGTTCTTAAAATTTAGAGACAAGCTTGGTGTAATTTGTAGTGTGACCATTAAGGAAGGAGGATACAACTTATATTTAATAATAGTCATAAAACTAATGTTTTGGAAATTTCAAAAATCTGCATATTGAAAGACTTAAAAAATTTCACCTCATTTACTTGAGGTTCTCCAGATCTATTTCATATAAATTTCAGCTTTATGGCTGAATATGAAATATTTATTACAGCAGAAAATACTTCAATTTTGTTCAATTTTTTCACTAGGCAAGCTCAAGAAGGCACTGAAAATGTACTTCAAGAAGAGATGAATATCACAGCCCTTGGGGCAAAATCTAAACCAATGCATAGATCTGAAAATTACTTTTATAACAGTAGATTTGTTACATAACTAAATCTGATTTCTTGTTTCATATAGACATGCTAAAACACACAGTGTTTCAGCATGGCTATCCCAACAAATCAGTTCATTAAAACAGCCATGAAACTACTCACAACAATGAGCAACCAAAGACTGATTTTCAGATATGCAACATATAATGTCAGGATAACAATAGTACACTTAAATTTTGATATATTATGAAAATGAAGATAAAGTACAATACCTCAACTCTTCCCAAGAAAGGACTCTCCAATTGCTTCCCAAACCCTAGATAAGGCATCCACCATCAATAGTAAACCATAACCAACAATACAAAGGCCTAGCAAGGCATCCCACCAAGCTATATAACCACACCAAAGGCTCTACAACAAGCTAGTATAAACACCAACATGTTCACACTTGGATCTCCCACTTACATCCCACAAGCTATCAAGAAGAATCACAAAGTATTATTATTGGCTCCCACTTTTGATGACACTCCTTCTCATGTATTATTGGCTACTAATGATCACTTTTCTCTTGATTTGGAAAAGAACAATAGAGCGATTGGTTCTAAATTGCTTCATCAGATGCATGACACAGGTGGTGGGGTTGGTAACCATGGAAAAGGAATTGTTAATGCTATTATGCCTGAGATAATACAGAGAAAGATGCCTTTAATAATTGTCAACTTCATTGCCTTTTGCAAGTCCCTCTGATATCCTAACCACTTTTATTTTGCAGCAACCAAATCTTGCACCATTTGTTGATTCATCTACAATTGAGATACTAAAACTTGAATCCACTCCCTATGATTATTCTATTGATATGTAAAGACCAACTTATGTTTAGCAGGAACCACATGTTGCACCTTTTGTTCAGTCATCACCAAATCTACACCATCCACATCTTAGCCATGCCAGCATCCTTGTCATAGAGAGAGGAGACATTCTCACTCTCCATCCAAGTATTGGCATTCTAATTGCCACACTCATTAGTGTGATAGTTCTTCTTCTTATATATCAAAGTGAAGAGACATAATGGCACAATACTGTATCAATGTCTACTATCAGGTTTTATTGTGGTTGGATTGATGATTGGTCATGCCAACATCTGAGCACTTGTTTGAGAACTTCAAATTGGCCTTTTTAATTGATTGTACAAATGTACAAGCCTCACTTTTGTCTTTGATTGGTCATCACAATAGTCTTTGCATTTGACAACTTCAATGGCACCTTTGATTGTTGTTCCTTTTTTGCACATGTGCAAGAGAAAGACACTTTATGATGGGAAGACCATCTTGGTGCATGTTGGACCTCTTGTTGAGACTTTAGACCCTTCTGTTCAAAAAGCATGTGGTTATCTCTCTTTGGTCAACATTTTCACTAGATCACTCTTAGCCTCAACCAAACTCTTCGCCATATACTATATCATTTATGGAGACAGTTTCTTGACAACATTATGGGAATTCATCTCCCATCCTTGATCACTTGTGCCTATGCTCATTAATAAAAACCTTTGTTTTCTTTTCTAGTTTCACTGAAGTTCATCTAAAGATTTTGGTTTTCTTGGAGGCATTTGTTTTGATTGACTCTAATTATGTTCTGTTTTTTATTTATTTTCTTAGCATATTCACTTTTATTATACATATTAATAGTAAAGCAAAATCTTAGTCAGTGTGTTTCGTTCTCTCCATTGTGTTGGTGTTTTTTTTATGTAATCACTTTAACGAAATTGACCAAAACCAGTATGTTGAGCTGTGGTCTAGTGGTAATTTAGCAAGATTTCCACAATGATGACCCAATTAAAAAGCTAGTAGGCATTATCATCAAGTTAAAGCAATTGACCAAGTCCTTCCCAAGTATCAATCATGTTAACCTAGAAGCATTGATTTTGTGTTAAGGTAGAGAAGGCATCAATGGTATTTCCCCATGCTAATGAGATCTTTGTAGATAAGACCATGTGCAAGTCTTGATTGACCTCAGTACCAAGTTTGGAGTTATACCCTGTTTAGTCAAAGGGGTTTATCTAACCCAAAACAGAAAAATATCTGAAAACCTTATCTTTTCCTCTCTTAAAATACCTAACAATCATATATTTTCCCCTCTTCTTAAAGTACCTGAAAAACTACTATAGCGATTTCAGAGGTGATTATTCTAATTTAATCTATCTATATGAGAGTATTGAAATTAATTCACATGGTGACTAGTGAGATAGACATGGGTTATATGCTATATGGTATTTTTTATCTACTCTTAATCAAATGTCCATGAACTCTTGTGGTTTTAGGATTGGTGTTGCAGAAGGACGAAATGTGAAGGAAACATTTGGATATCCAAGCATCCAAATATTCTTAGTAAAAAAAATGTAAAATGGTTTAAAAAAACAAAATACTGAATTAGATGGCATATTAAAGGACCATAAGAAACTATGTAACAACAATGGATTGAAAAGTAATTTTAGAAAGAAAAAAGGTCGGTACCTATGAGCTTGATGATGATGACAATGACAATGAAAATGAAAATGACGATGACAATGACGACGATGATGATGACGATGAGGAGGATGACGACAACAATGTTGATTATGGTGATGACAATGACGACGACGATGAGGAGGATGATGAGGATGATGAAGACGACGACGATGATGATGATGATGATGATGATGATGATGACGACGACGATGATGCCAATGATGACAGTGATGGCCATGGAAACGATGACAATGATGAGGAGGACGATGACGATGATGTTGAGGAGGACGATGATGATGATGATGACAATGATGATGACGACGACGATGATGATGACGATGATGATGCGAGGAGGATGACAATGGTCATTATGGTGATGACAATGATGAAATTGACGATGATGATGATGACGACAACGATGATGGCGGTGATGAAAATGCAAGAAATGATGATGTTGATGAAAATGCGATGATGGCGGTGATGAAAATGCAAGAAATGATGATGTTGATGAAAATGACAATGATGATGACGATAGAGATGATAATGACGACGACGTTGACGACGACGATAATGACGATGACGACAAATATGATGATAATGGAAATGATGATAATGATGATGATGATGATGAAGACGATGACGATGATGGTAATGACAATGGAAATGACGACGATGATGACAATGACATAATTTGATGATGACAATGAAATAATGATGATGATGACAACGATGATGATGATGATGACAATGATGACGATAACGATAATGATGATGATGATGAGGATGATGATAATGTTGATTATGGTGATGAAAATGACAACAATGATGACGATGAAGACAATGATGATGATGATGATGGTGATGACGACAATGATGAAGGTGATGACCATGGCATTTTCATAGGTCTAGATGAAGACAATGATGATGATGATGATGGTGATGATGACAATGATGAAGGTGATGACCATGGCATTTTCATAGGTCTCTTCACGTGTGTCGAACTTTCAATGAAATTTCGTCGTAAGTTCGACGGATAGAGAATGCGTCGAAATTTTGATGAAAGTTCATCGAAATTTTGATGTATAGAGAACAAAGTTGTAATTATAATGAACATCGGGGAGCCCGTAATTTTTTTTCGACAATACCATTAATTTTATCCTTATCGTCATAATATTTCGTTGAATATTGACCACATATGTACTATTGATATTTGGTTCTCATACCATATCAAAGTTGCACATACACATACACATAATACTTGCATAGAGATAGATAGGACAACCACCATTATGTTCAAAATTCTTGTAAATTTAGTTGAATGGATGGAGAGTTCAAAATATTGTTATTTTGCATGCCTTCATACCTGTAGAAGATTTTTCAAGAGATTAACTCCCGTAGAATATTTCTAATATAAAGAGAAGAATTCATTGAAGCATATTTAGGGTCTGAGTTGAAGATTAGTTGAAGATCCCAATTGTTGTTTTCTGACAGTAAATCTCAGCCATAGGGAAAAACACATTAAGCAGTATGAAATAGGACCATAAAAGGTTACTCAAGAGATCTAGAAAATGTCAACCATAGTATTGGAATAGTTCGGGCTATTCAACCTCCAAAGGTTCATAGCTACGTTGCTTCCTCCCAACCATAATTGCAACATAAACCTTAGTTACTTAAGTCTTCACTAGACAATTTTAAACTTGAGACAATTTTTGAAAGCTAATGGAAACAAATGCACTAAGAACTTCTAATGCATCGATGGTGTTGATGCATCTAGCCAAGGTTAAGAAAGTAACACTCTCTCATGCATATGCTATCCATAGATAATCATCCCATTCTAGAAGAATGACAATGCATTTCGTGCACCATGCTATATATACACACACACACAATGGCATAATAACCCTTACTAAATCTACATCTCTTGTTGTTCATGCTTAACTATGGTAGTCTAACTGAGACTATCATTATCCTCATCATGGAGTGACTTAATTTTTTCACATCTATTATATCCTAAAGTTTTTTACACATAAGAATACCATTATATGAATAATGACCATGATATTAATATTTCTATGCCTAGATGTTGTTATTTCTAACTTTTTTTAAAGATCAATGTTTCTTGTTGTCAGTTGCTCATAAGCGCATTTTTTACATCATGTACATATGTTTAGCATTTTGGCAGTATCTACTTGTTGTTTAGCAATTTGAAAGGTTGTGATTTGTTTTGTATATATGTATGTTCTTCTTGTATGCATGCTATTTAGATGACATATAGATTCATACGTTCTAACAATGTATTTCTAATTTGGTCTTAAGTTAGGTAACTAGGTAGACATATCATGAATCATTTCTCTTAATTGAGTTATTTTTATTTAGATATCCTATAGAAGGGGAACATGAAATTGAAAATATTTTACACCATGCGAAGCCCTACATGTCATTGGTGTGATATACAAAGATCTAGTATCATTGGTGTGGGGTATACAAATATACAGATGTCATTGGTGGGGTATACCAAGCCTTTTGACAGAACTCTGTCAAGTTTTGTCTCATAGAAATCTTTTTAATAGAAGTTGGGGAACCCCTTAATGGAAACTCTAAGCACATGCCTCAATGGGATTCAAATTTTGGTGGCCACTAAACCCACCACCCCCTTGGAAAATAATAAATGTCTTAGAAGTAAACATGTAAACCTTGGAAAACACAACCCCTAATGCTTGCAACATTGTTTGGAGGAGGGAAAAACTATGTTTATTTTCCAAACATGTAAAATGAGTATATTATAGTTTAATGAATATATTTTCCCATTATTATATATGTTTTTATACTTTATCAAAAAATCCACCAGGACTTCATAGTGTTTTATATTTTAGTAAAAGAATCGCCAGGATTTTACAAGATTTTATAATTTAATGAAAGATTCGCTAGGATTTTAAATTTTTTTATAAGTTAGTGAAACATTCGCCAAGATTTTACAATATTTATAATTGACTAAAAGATTAGCCAAAAAATTATATATACATGTTATATTATTGATAAAATAGATTTCAATTTTTCCTACGTATCATGGGAATTTGCCCATTTATTATACATATAAATTTAGGTGGGGTTCTTAAAATCACCCCTGGACTAGTTCGTTGAGCATCGGAGTGTTGATCGTGTTAAATAATATGTGGAGATTGTTGATGATCTTTCAGAAAAGATAACATACACAAAAGGATTTACAGTTAGAAAAGATAACATGCACAGATTAAAAATAAATTCAAAGGCAATCCTAAAGTTTGAAACGTAAATTTAAACTTCATTCACATTGTGCTTTTGCTATGCTAACCTCTTCTCTCAGCAGATTCCATTTTCATGTGCTCTTTGTTTCATATCCGTGTTGTATGTCTGGGCATGTATGATATTGGTATTGCACGTTCCACTGCTTGATGAGAAACACAAAACAGAGGATAATCTCAATGATCACATGAGAGGAATATACTTTGATTATATTGTTGTAATTCTAAATATTCACATTGATCTCAAATTTGTTTGGTTTTTTAGTCGGTGTTTAGCAGCTAACATTGTCAAGAGATGGTCTAAACGGGCTCATGATTAATAGTAATGTGATACGTACAATTTTCTTATAACTTTGTCATTTCCATTTTCTAATGGCTCGAATGATTTTCTTATTGAATTTAGGGACATAACAAGAAATTTCAGAGTTCAATTATTTATCTTCCATTGTAACGGTCAAACGTTAGTGAGCAGGATTGTTAAGATAATATTATTAGGCTAACTTAGATGAGGAGATTTGTGTTGCTGATAAATTTTTAGATACCCATAATATAGATTGTTGCGAAGATTTTTCGAAATATAGACATATGGATAAATGACATATGGTAGAGTTTATTAGTGGAAAATGGTTGACATTGTTTGCCAACCAAGGTCCCCAAGGACTCAAACCTCAACCAGAACCACTTCGTTCGATATATGCTCAACCAGAATCACTTGGTTTGATATATGTTGAGTGCCAATGATGCCATTACTGGATAGGCTTATGGATCCCAACCTCTACAATTTTTAAAACTATCTTTGAAGTATCTTTAAATCTGAAGGCATTGTCAATGAAAACAGAAGTCTAGACTATGACTATATAATTCTGCTCATTGGAAAAAATGATATCTTTGAAATATATTTAAATCTAAAGGAATTGTCAATGAAAACAAAAGTCTAGAATATGACTATATAGTTCTTCTCATTGGAAAAATGATATCTAATTAAGGTAGTTGAGGAGGAGGATATGACACATTAAGGTAGTTGAGGAGGAGGATATGTTGCATACCCACTACAAGTATTAGGTAATCGTTTTGATAGAGAAGGAAGGCATGAAATGGGGAAGTCCCGTGACACTTCATAGATGCCAAAATACTCCCAAACATTAATCGGAGCCTTCATAAATACTGAAAATAATTCACATAATGGCCAAGCCAATCCACATATCATTTCCAGGACCCTGGAATTTGTATCTTGTCTCTGTGGATTGATAGATCTCAATGAATTATGAGAGACGAAAGGGTACTTAGATACTATTGACGGGCGAAATTGACCGTCCATCAACTGAGAGAGTGGAACTGGTCCGTGCGACGAAAACTTGATGTTCGCAAGACATAGGTGTAGGCAGCTTATAGGATAATAATAATAAAAAATTGGCTGCCAACAGATACCTGCATGATTGACATCTGAATGTACCCTTTTTCCAATCTGATTTCCACCATCTTTGATATTGCAGATCAAATTGAGAGAAGGAATTGTGCATGGAATCTTCTTGGTGTGAATCAGGTACTATGCGCTCTCTTTTAATTAATTTTCTCAATGAGATTTATGAATTCGTTCATGTCTCGATCATGCAGCGACCTTCTTAGATTTTTAAGAATTCTCAAGAATGTTTTTGGTTGCTTCACTTTTATTTCTTACTATTCAATTCGAATGACTCTGGTTGTTGCGTGTGTTGGGCATGATCTTTCATTTCATTGCAAAAACATGTTTTCTTTTTTCTTTTTGTTTTCCTTCTTAAGCTATTATCTATCAATAACTTGGCTAGGAATTCTTTGAATAATACGATATATTAATTTGTTGTTTTACAAGTAATTTAAGATCACATACCTCAATAATATGATACTTAATATGATACTTTCTATATATATAGATACAAAAGGATCATTTAAGATATTATGATATTTTCCATAATGGATTGCTAAATAGCATGAATTTCCTAAAATGCAAAATAGCATGAATTCTCTAAGATGCTATTCATGGACATTAAAGAATAGCATAGAATTCAGCCAGTGATTGGGTATTCATTCAACACTCCCGAAAGAGTTTACCATAACCACATCTTCAACATAGGTTTGGAACATTTTTTCCTCAACCATGCCTTAAAATTGGATTGGGTTGTTTATATGAAATTTTTTTAAATCCTTAAATCATATAAAAATTGGGTTTATTTTTAAAATGAAATGAGATATTTTTATTCAATTTTATGTCCCTTTATTTAATTAAAGTAATGAGTTTTCATTCAAAACTATTATTGTAGTAGACTAAAATATTTACCATTTTATTATAGTTAAACTTTAAAAAACAAATTACCATTTTATTATAGTTAAACTTTACTAATCCAATTTTATTATTTTTTTGACATTTAAATTTATTTATCTTGCTTTTTATTGAATAGAAACTTTAGGGTGTTATTGCCGACTGGACAGAGTTCTATTAGCATTATTAGAATTAATTTGTTTGTCCTTATTTCCAACTCGACAATGGAGACTTATTGGCACGACGAAGACTTATGTGCCATGTTTCTGTTTTACGAATACTTCTATTAGCATTAAGACCTTAACGATACAAAGTTTCTCTTTTATATAGTTTGTATCAATTTTTTTATTTTATATAGTCTGTATATCCTTGGAAAGCATGTTGATGTCAACCTAAAATATTGGTTAGGGACTTTGATGTCAACTTTGTAGGCTGAATTTAAACATGGAATTTCAATTTTTTTTTTATCAAAAGAAAATTGGATGAAGTTCGTTTTTTTTTTCATGTTTGTAACTTTACATTTGGGAGGGAGATAGTGAGAGCGGGGTAGAATGGGGGGAAAGAGAGAGAGAGAAAGGGTTGTAGAGAGGAGAGAGATATGGAGGGAGGGAGAGAGGGGGGTTGCAGGGAGAGTGGGATAGAGAGGGAGAGGGAAACATAGATAGACTGCTCAATGCAAATAGAGAGATATAGGGAGAGACAAAGAGGGGTATGGAGAGAGAGACTGGCAATAGAGAGAGAAAAAGAGGTGTGAGAGAGAGAGACTGACAATAGAGAGAGGGGGGGTATATATAGAGAGAGAGTGTATGAGAGATAGTTGGAGGATGAGGGAGAGAGAGAGGGAGGGAGGAGGGGG